>JAABOM020080242.1:0-32232 GCA_011800125.2 Solanum clarkiae | reverse complement strand
CAATCACTAGATAGGAAGATTTGCATAAGGCCTTTTTGGAGAGATACTTCATTAGATCGAAGAAGCTCAAGTTGAAGGACTGGATCAACTACTTTGAGAAACTTCCTAGTGATTCAATAAGCACTACTTGGGAGTGGTTTACTAAATGTTTGAGGAGCATCCCCAATCACAAGATAATTGATGATGCCTAGGTGGAGATCTTCCATTATGCCCTATGTGAGAACAATCAGGCTTATGGTAACACTATCATGGGGAACATGTTTCTCGATCAACAATTCGTAAGGATTGCCGAGCATATAGAGATAGTGGTCAAGACGAATTATGCATGGGGACATAGTGGGATATAGCTTCAATGAAGGGCTCATATGCTGTCAGTATGGGTTCAGAGCAATCCAAAATCAATGAAGAAATTATGCAATAACTTGCTCAGCTTAGCATAAGCATAGATGTCGTGATCAAGTATAACCAAGAGAGATTGAATGCAGTGGTTTACCAACCCCCACGTTTACCCATGTATGAAGAGCCATACTATGAGGAGGACGCATGTTTTGTGAATGATCAGATGGGGGGTTTCCTGACGAATGCCGAAGGGTCCAATTAGGACTATTGGCGCTATGGTCAAGGAAATCAAGGTCAGAACTATGATAGTGATGGAGCTTTTAGAGATAATCGTGGTGGTTATTATTATAGGAATAAGGTCTAGATACGGATTGGGGTCGCAGAGAAGGCTTCAGAAATGGTCCTTATGTGCCACCACAAAATCGAGATGCAGGCGCAGGAAATTCTAGAATTGAGAAGATGTTTGACCGCCTGTTGAAGAAGGCTAAGACACAGGATGAGACTCTAAGAGGAATGAAATCAGATATTTCAAGCATGAATTAGATAATAAAGTCCCATTCTGCGGCTATTAAACAGCTTGAATAATAGTTTGATCAAGTGTCAACTAAGTTGAATCAGCATTAGAAGGGTACATTGCATAGCAACACAATGCAAAATCTTATGAATGAAGGGTGGTGTATGGCAATTACTACTAGTGGTGGTAAGAGTTCTATTAATCCTCCTATGTCGGTTGATGAGGAAGATGTTTGTGAAGAGATGGTTGTAACAAGGTGCATATAAAAGAGATGATCGTGGTAAGAATGGGGTGAGTGAAGCTGCTGAAGTGCCAACAAAGTTTAATCCCATCCCTAGACCTCCTTGTCACGACCCAAGCCTAGGGCCTAGATGTGACACGACGTATGGGGAACCTGAAGGGACCCCAATCAAGCCTCTTAACATATTATTACACATCCTTAGTCGCAGAAGCAATAAAATGGCAACAAGAGATAGTAAATAGGGATAACTGAGGCTAAGGGACATCTTTTATATAATAAACATCAAAAGTTAAGAGAGAGTCAAGCTTATAGCATTAGACATAACATGTCCAACAATACCTCTAACCATAGAACTTAGCAGGGGACAAGACAAGAAACCAGACTCACCCTCGTAGTCAAGTACATATAATAAAAAGAAAAGGGAGTCTTTATACATAGCATAAGATCAAAGTCAATGTCTCTGAAGTGGAGGACTCACCAACTAGCTTTGAGAGAGATCATACTAGCCACGTGGTAGAGGATGATCAAGTGGGTCTCTAATTCCTACATGATAACATCATCTAGGCATAGTGAAACGACCCTAAAAGTGCCCGAACATGTGCCTCAAAAGTGCCCAGAATCATAATTTTCATATATCTCAAAATCTGTGCGTAATATCGAACATCCGACTTATTATTCTTGTTCAGGGGGTCAAATTGAGTAGGCATGGGTCTAACCCCAATTTTAGAGCAAACGAATCACAATTTTATTATTCCAAAAATTGAATTCCAGTGAGTATTGCGCGTTTGTGGTGCGACGCACCCCATTATAAATTTTGCACAGTTTTTCTTGTCAGGTCCAAGGCTTTTGGGTCTTGGGCCTAAGCCTTCCCATGCGTGAAAATACCAATACTTATCCTTATTTCACCCCCATATCATGAAAGACATTCCCAAATACTATCTCAAATACTTAGACAATATGTCACCTCCAAATTCTGAGTCTCAAGACTCATTCGGATCTTAAGGTTCTCATTCAAGCTTCAAATCTTCATCTCCAATCTTCTTTAAGGATTCTCCAAAGTCAAGGTATGTGGGTTTCTTTCATGGGTTCCTTTCACCTATGATTCACAACCTTTCCTTTTCCTAAAATTACATGATTTAAAGTTGATTTACTTATGGATCTTACTTATTATGAATTTCACTGCACACTATGTTGGAGTTTCACGAAATTATGATTATTTTAAAATATTTTGAGCAATAAGTCTAAGATCTATTGTGAGATTTGACGAAAGGTTTTGATGTATATTGCTTGAAGGTGTTACCACGTATCTATTGATGATTTTACATTAAATTTTCTAATATGATTACACTCTTGAAGTGCATGGTTCTACACTAGCATTACATACCTCCAAGTGTTTGATAAAATGTCCTTTAATTGATTATTGAGTTGTTGAAGGGATAATGATTGACATATGAGATACATGACCATATGGAGGTGAAGGTAATGTAATATTATGATGACTTATTGAAAAGTATCCCTAGGGTTGCATGTTGACCATACCTTGTTGAGGGGGTACTTGCCTTGACTACGATGATGGAGGGTGTGAAGTCCATTAACCATGTTAAGGGGTTGATATCTTGACCACTATGATGGTGGATATGATGTCGATTAACCTTGCTAAGGGGTTGATACCTTGACCACTATGATGGAGGGTGTGAAGTCCATTAACCTTGTTGAGGGGTTGATACCTTGACCACTATGATGGAGGGTGTGAAGTTCATTAACCTTGTTGAGGTGTGTATACCTTGTCCACTATGATGGAGGGAGTAAATTCCATTAACCACATTAAGGGGTTGATACCTTGACCACTACGATGGAGGATGTGAAGTCAATCTAGCGATTGAGGGGTATATACGTTGATCACCCTCCAAGGGGGTGCTAAGCCTTACATTCCGAGTACTAATATGCTTTGGTCTATGATGATGGTCTCTTCTTATATATGTAATATGTTTTATATAAGCATGTTTTACTTCAAGCATCATTCATACATGTCATATTGCTATTATGATATCTATTACTTATGGTTATGCATTTCGATTATGTTGCCTATCTCTTGTTGCATTTCATCCTACATACTTAGTACATTCAAGCATACTAATGCATACTCTATGCATACATTATGTTACCACGTAGGGACCGGAGCTCCATTTGGTCATCTTCCTCCTCTACGTGGCTAGTGGTATCTATTTAAGCTAGTTGGTGATTCCTCCATTCTGAGGGTGATGCCTTTGATCTTATGCTATATATTAAGACTCTCTTTTTCTTTGTTGTATGTTGACTATGAGGTGAGAATGGTTGTTTGTCTCAACCCCCGCTAAGTATCTATGTAGTAGAGGTGTTGTTGGACATGATGTGTAATTATGCTATGAGCCTTGACTCTCTTGTCTTTTGATGTTTATATTATGAAAGTTTCCCCTGAGCCTCTTTGCCCTTATTTCTATTCTTTCAATGTTATTTAATTGCTTCAACTACCAAGGATGTGTGATGATATGTTAAGAGGCTTGCTTGGGGTTCATTTAGGGTCCCCATGCGCCATGTCGCATCTAGGACTTAGTTTGGGTCGTGAAAAACTTTGTATCAAAGAACTAGATTATTAGATCCTCAGAGTCTAACACACCACGTCGATTAGAGTCTTTTTCATGGTTGTGTTTTGCACCACAAATATAAGTAAGAGGCTATAAGGCATTTTAGAAAATGTTTCCCTTCTTCATGGTCAATGTCGTGCTATAGAGTTGAGGTAAGGTTTTTCTCCTAATGATTGTTTTTTGATATGCTAGATCATGCTTGACATAAGAGGAAGAAGAGCCCACACTCCCGAGGAACAACTGTCTCCTCTCGCTCCTCAAGCTCCTTAAAATGGGGGACCAGTTCATGAAGAGTTCTGAGATGCCCTCACTTTAGTAGCCCAAGTCGTGGTTAATCAAGTCAATCAAGGTACCCAAGCCTCTCATGCTCCTACTTCGGCATCTCGAGTGTGGGACTTTATGAGGATAAGTCCACCTGAGTTCTATGGTTCTAAAATGGATGAGGACTCTCAAGAGTTCATTGATAAGGTTTATGAAGTGTTGGTTATCATAGGTATGAGATCAGAAGAGAAGGCGGAATTGGCGGCTTACCAACTCAAGGTGGTGGAACAAATACGGTTTACTCAATGGAAGAAAGAGAAGGGGAACAATAATGTAGTGCTGTAGGAGGAGTTTAAGGTGGCCTTTCTTAGCCTATTATTCCCTCTTGATCTTAGGGAGGCCAAGATGATAGAGTTCATAAATTTGAAGCAAGGGTCAATGAGTGTGAGGGAGTGTGCCCACATATTTAACCAACTTTCTAAATATGCTCCCCACTTGGTGGCCAATTCGAGGCCGAGAATGAATAAGTTGGTAATGGGTGTATCCGATTTGGTGAACGAGGAATATCAGTCTGCAATGTTAATTGGTGCCATGGATTTGTCCCACTTGATGACTTATGCCGAACAATTGGAGGAGAAAAAGATGAGAAAGAGAAGGGGTAGGGAGGCCAAGAGGGCCGGTGGTGAAGGAAAGTTTCAAAGTCCCAAAGGTCGTAGTGGTGTGGTACCTTATGCTAGGTGCCCAAAATGTGATGGATGCCATGATGGTCGGTGATTGATGAAGACCAATGCTTGTTATGGTTATGGGGAGATAGGTCACAAAATAATAAATTATCCTCTTAGGCGCAACAATGGCAAACTTCGTGGTATTTATAAAGAAGGTGCTCCAAGATATAATAGGTTCTATGCCCTTCAAAGAAGGCAAGGAGGGATGAGGTGCTCGAAGATGCTACTAGTAAGTTGTAGGTTCTTTTTCATTTTATTGTGCATGCTTTGAAGGTTCCGAGGGTCTCTATTTATTTCACCATTCCTTTTACTGATAGTAAGATTTGGTTGTGTGAGTTTATCTGTGCTAGAAAGGCTTGTAAGGGTTACACTATGTTCTTATTGCATAAAGTCTTTTCATGTGATTTTGGTTGAAAATTGTTTGATGGGTTGGAGGTCTTAGGGTGGCTCGGCTACGTGAACATCATGTTCCTAGTCGGTGTAGGATCTGTAAGGTTGTAATATTATGGTTAAGGATGAATGATCTATTTGGTAAACTATAATGGGCTAGTCACTTCTCTAAGATTGACTTGTGGTTCGGGTTTTGTCCCTAAGTGAGGATGAGGGTAGGTGATATCCCTAGGTGTCCTTTTGGGCTAGGAGTGTGCCTTTTGAGTATTGGTGGGGATGTTTGGTTGACTTGTGCACCGGCTATGTTTATGGGATACATGAATAGAGTCTTGAGACCCTACCTTGATGTGATTGTGTGGCCTCTAGAGGTGGAGCATTGATTTATTTAGAGCTTGTAAATGATTTGGGGGTAGTGTTGCAAGTCTTGGGGGATGAGATGTGGTTTGCTAAATGTGATAGGTGTGAATTGAGGGTAACAAGAAGGTGGCTAGAACTCCTTAAGGGTTATGATATGAATGTGCATTTTACCTAGTAAGGCCAACGTTGTGGTCTATGCACTTAATAGGGTACCTATAGGTATCCTAGCATATACCAATGATGGTGGCAAAGAGGTAAATAAAGAGGTCCACCGGTTGGATAGATTGGGAGTTAGGATGGAGGAAGTTTGAGAGTGGCAGGGTAGTGTTCGTGATGGTCCCAAATCTTTTTTGGTTTAAGAAGTGTAGTTTAAGCAACGCCTTGTTTCTACATTATTAGAGTTGGAACTTTTGAGTGAAAGGATGGTAGAGTGTAAGTTATCTCCCAATGGAGAGATGGTGGTTTATGGTACCAAGCAAACTATGTGTGTTTAAGGTTTCCAATTGGGTTAAGGTTTGTAGGTCCTTATAGAGAATTAAGTATGATTGATGAGGTTGCATGTGAGTAGGAATTGCCTAAGGATGTGGATATTGTTCGTCCAGTTCTTCATGTTCCTAGGTTGAGGGGATGTGTTGGTGATTCAAGTGTTATAGGACTCTTTGAGGTTGTAGGTGTTGAGGAAGATAAATTGGCTTAGGAGAAGGTCCCGATGGAGGTATGGGATGGAAGGGTGGAAAAGTTGATTAATAATAATGTGGTGTTCATCAAAGCCCTTTGGAGGAATCGTCAAGTCAAAAGTGTCTCTCGAGAAGTCGGAGCGGGCATGGAAAAGCAATATTTGTACCTCTTTCACTCTAGTCAATCTATGATAACAAATCAAGTACTTATTATGATTTTAAATCTTATGTTTCAGCCCCTATGTCATTTGTATGCATTCATGTTTATATTGACAAGTTCATGATGATTTCGACACTTGCATTGGGATTTCGAAAATAGTGTTTGAGTGTATTATTGTATTCTTGTTGGGGCTGATTTCTTCATGATTACTCTTCTTATATATGTTTCTTTGACATTGAAGGACGAATGTTTCCAAGAGGGAGATATTGAAACGACCGCAAAAGTGCCCGAAAATGTGCCTCGGAAGTGCCTGGAATTGTAATTTCTATATATCTCAAAATCCGTGCATGATATCAAAAATCCAACTTCATATTCTTGTTCATGGGGTCAAATAGAGTGGGGAATGGTTCTAATCCTGATTTTAGAGCAAATGAATCGCAATTTTATTTTTCCAAAAATCGAATTCCAGTGAGTATTGCGCGTATGTGGTGCGACGCGCCCCTGAGTAATTTTTGCACAGTTTTTCTTGTCTGGTCCAAGACTTTTAAATATTGGGCCTATGCCTTCTCATGTGTGAAAATACCTATACTTAGCATTATTTCACCTCTATATCATGCAAGATATTCCCAAATATTCTCTCAAACACTTAGACAATATTTCATCTCCAAATTCCAAGTCTCAAGACTCATTCAGATCTTAAGGTTTTCATTCAAGAATCAAGTCTGCATCTTAAATCTTTTTTAAGGATTCTCCAAAGTCAAGGTATATGGGTTTCTTTCATGGGTTCCTTTCATCCATAATTCCCAAGATTTCATTTTTTTAAAATTGCATGATTTAAAGTTGATTTACTCATGGTTCTTACTGATTATGAATTTCACTGCACACTATGTTGGGGTTTCATGAAATTATGATTGTTTTAGCCTCTTTTGAGCTACGAATCTAAGATCTATTGTGAGATTTGGTGAAGGGTTTTGATGTATATTGCTTGAGAGTGTTACCAGGTATCTATTGATGGTTTTATATTGAATTTTCTAGCGTGATTACACTCTTGAATTGCAGGATTTTACACTAGCATTACAACTCCCTCCCCCTAAGTGTTTGATAAAATGTTCAATTATTGATTCTTGAGTTTGAAGGCTTGGCATATGAGATATATGACCATATGGAGATGAAACTAATGTAATTTTATGATGATTTCTTCAAAAGTATCCCTGGGGTTACATGTTGACTACACCTTGTTGAGGGGGTGCTTGCCTTGACCACTATGATAGAGGTGTGAAGTCCATTAATATTGTTGAGAGGTTGATATCTTAACCACTATGATGGAGGGTGTGAAGTCCATTAACCTTGTTGAGGGGTTGATATCTTGACCACTACGATGGAGGGTGTGATGTACATTAATCTCATTCAGGGGTTGATATCTTGACCACTATGTTGGAGGGTGTGAAGTCCATTATCATTGTAGAGGGCTTGATACCTTGACTATTATGCATTAGTACGTTTGAATGTAGTAGGTATGTAGGATGCAATGAAACAAGAGATAAGCATAATAATCAAAAGGCATAATAGTAAGCAATAGATGGCATAATAGTAAACAATAGGTAGCATAATAACAATATGACATGTATGATCAATGCTTATGTAAAACATGCTTACATGGAATATAATACAAGGTGTAAAAAGAGACCATCATTAAAAATCTGTAGGTTACCAAGGTACAAACCCCTCTGATTGGATGGTGGATCGTCATACCCTACCACCCCTGGTGATTGAGGAACTAACCTCAACCCGTTCGCAAAAGTACAAACCCCTTGATAGGTTGGTGGATTATCGTACCCTACCACTCCTGGTGATTGAGGTACTAAACCCTCAACCCGGTTTTCAAGGCACAACCCCTTTATTAGTATCAAGGTGGTTTGGTTACCCGAACTCTTAACCCCCCGAGTAAGGCATGGTCACTTTCATATATTATATAGGGTAATATCATATCCATACATTCCTTTCATTATCATAAAGTCATTCAACTCATAAGACATGCATTGGACCTTCAATTCCTCAAAATATATTAACCGGATATTTTATCAAACACTTGACGGGTGTGTAGTGCTAGTGTAAAATCATGCAATTCAAGAGTATAATCATGCTAGCAAATTCAATGTAAAATCATCAATACATACTTGGTAACATCTTCAAGCAATATACACCGAAACCCTTCATCAAATCTCATAATAGATCTTAGATTCATAGCTCCCAACATGCTAAAACAATCATAATTTCATGAAAACCTAACATAGCATGTAATGAAATTTATAACAAGTAAAATCCATGAGTAAATCAACTTTAAATCAGGCAAGTTTTGCTAAAAGAAAGCTTGGGCATCATGGGTGAAAGGAACCCATGAAAGAACCCACATACCTTGACCTTGGAGAATCCTTAAAGAAGATTGGAGATGGAGGCTTGAAGCTTGAATGAGAACCCTAAGATCCAGATGAGTTTTGGGACTTGAAATTTGGTATGAAATATTTACATGAGTATTTGAGAGAGTATTGGGGAATATCTTGTATGATATGAAGGTGAAATATGGCAAAGTATAGGTACTTTCATGAATGGGAAGTCTTAGGACCGAGACCCAAAATTCTTAGACCGGACTAAAACAATTGGCATAAAAATACGCTGAGGCGCGCCAAACGCCAGGGGCACGAAAACCTCACTGGAATTTGATTTTTTGGGAAATTGAAATTGTGATTCGTTCGCTCTAAAATCATAGTTAGACTAATTTACCACTCAATATTTCCCCTTGATCAAGAATGTGGAGTCAGATTTTTGATCTCACGCATGGGTTTTGAGATATATGGAAATTATGATTCCAGGCACTTCCGAGGCATATTTTCATGCACTTTTTGGGGTCATTTCAATATCTTCCTCTTGGGAACATTCATCCCCGAATAACAATGAAATGTATATGAGAAGAGTAATCATGAAGAAATCAGCCCCAACAAGAATGCAACAACACACTTAAAACACCATTTTCAAAATCTCAACATAAGTGTAAAATCACCATGAACTTTGTCAATATAAACATGAATGCATGCAGATGACATATGGGCTATAACATGAGACATGAAATCACATAGTATACTTAGAATTAGTACCATTAGCTTCAGTAGGTTAGAAGAGATAGGGGTATTGCTTTTATAGATCCTCTTAGGCCTCCTATGTAGCACTTTCGACTTGTTGATTCCTCCAAAGGACCTTAATGGAAGCGATTGCCTTGTTCCTCAGCCCCTTCACTTTTCTGTCAAAGATCTCTACTTTAACCTCTTCATATGTCAAGTTTTCTTCAACCACACCCACAATATCAAGATGTACAATAGCATTAGGGTCTCCCATACACTTTCTCAACATAGACACATGGAAGACCCGAGGAACCAATTCCATTTCACCAGGCAAATAGACTTGTAGGCCACCTTACAAATCCTAAGGATCCATATATCTATGGATTAACTAACCCTTCTTACCAAAACGATCCACACCCTTCATGGGTGACACTTTCAAACAGACCCAATTACTAATCTTAAACTCAAACTCCCTCCTTTTCTCATCGGCATAAAATATTTGGTGACTTTGGGTTGTTTTCAACATTTCCCTAATCATTCCTACCTTCTTCATAGCATCCATAACTAGATCCAGACCTAAGAAATCCATCTCTCCAAATTTAAACCACCCAACCGATGATCTACAACGTCGATCATAGAAAGCCTCAAAAGAAGCCATACCAATGCTAGAATAATAGCTATGTTATAAGAAAACTCAGCCAATGAAAGATGGTCATCCCAACTATCTTTGAACCCTAAAATACAAGCCCTAAGCATATCCTCAAGAGTTTATATAGTTCTTTCATCTTAGCCATCCCTTTCAGGGTGAAAGGCTGTACTAAGCTTTACCTTGATTCCAAGACCTCTTTGGAAGGACCTCCAAAAATGTGAAGTGAATTGTGCACCATGATCCGATATGATGGACAAAGGAACCCCATGCAACCTCACCAACTCATGAATGTACAACCTAGCATAATCTTCAGCCCTATATGTAGTCTCAACCAATAGAAAGTGAGCCGATTTTATCATCCTTCATCCATAACCCAAATAGAATCAAAGCCGTTTCTAGTCTTAGGGATCCCAACTACAAAATCTATATTAATCTCTTCCCACTTCCAAGTAGGAACCTCTATGTCTTGGGTTAGGCCACCCGACCTTTGATGCTCGGCTTTGACTTTTTTGGCAACTATGGCAACCAAAAACAAATTAGGTAATGTCTTTCTTCATGCCTCCCAACAAAACACATCCCTCAAATCACTATACGTCTTGGTAGACCTAGGGTTAATAGAGTAAAAAGGACAATGAGCCTCATCAAGAATCTTTTCTTTTAAGCCATCAACACAAGGCACACATAACCTACCTTGGTATCTAAGGGTATCATCTCCCCCTTGGGAGAACACCTCCACCTTACCCTCTTTTACCAATGCCTTCAATTCTAACAAAGAGGGGTCAAGATCTTGCTTAACTTTTACCTCCTCAACCAATGAAGATTTAGAACCATCAACACCACCACCACCACAACCATTACTCTCTTCCAACCTAACTTCCAATCTAGCCAACCGATGGACCTTCTTAGCTAACTCTATGCCCCCACCATCAACATAAGCTAGTCTACTCATAGACGCTCTACTCAAAGCATCTAGCATACATTAGCCTTATCGAGATGATAATGCACACTCATATTATAATCCTTAAGAAGTTCTAACCATCTTCATTGCCTCAAGTTGAGATCTTTTTGACTGAACACATATTGGAGACTCTTCTGATCGGTAAACACATCAACATGCACCCCATACAAATAATGACACCAAATTTTTAATGCAAATACCACGATGACTAGTTAAAGATCATGGGCAGGGTAGTTCTTTTCATGCACTTTGAGTTGTCTAGAAGCATAGGCTATCACCTTACCATTTTATATAAGCACACATTCCAAACAAACTCTAGAAGCATCATAATACAAAATAAATCCTTCTAACCCTTCTAGTAGTGACAATATAGGAGCGGATACAAGCTTATCTTTCAATATTTGGAAACTCTTTTCATACTTATCGGTACACACAAATTGGGATTTCTTTTGAGTCAACTTGGTCATAGGAGAAGTAATAGAGGAGAACCCATTCACAAACCTTCGATAGTATCCTGGTAAGACCAAGAAGATCCTAATATTTTATGGGGTCAATGGTCTAGGACAATTTCTATTCACATCTATCTTTTTAGGATCCACCTTAATACCATCCCCCAACACCACATGACCTAGGAGGGTAACCTCTTTTAACCAAAATTCATATTTCCATACTTGGCATATATCTTTTCTTCCCTCAATTTTTGTAACACTATCCTCAAATGTTCCATATGCTCCTCTTCACTATGTAAATAGATCAAAATATCATTAATGAAGGCCACAACAAACGAATCAAGGTAGGGTTTGAAGACCCTATTCATAAGATCCATGAAGATAGCTGGTGCATTGGTTAACCCAAAGGACATCACAACAAACTCATAATGCCCAAATCTAGTCTAGAAGGCCGTCTTGGGAATGTCACACTCCCTCACTTTCACTTGATGATACCCGAATCGAAGATCAATCTTAGAGAAGTGCCTAGTCCCTTGCAATTGGTCAAACAGATCATCAATCCTTGGAAGAGGATACCTATTCTTGATGGTGACCCTATTAAGTTGCCAATAGTCAATACACATTCTAAGAGACCCATGATTCTATCTCACAAGCAAGATAGGTGCACCCCAAGGTGATTGGGTAAGCCTCATAAAACCTTTCTCCAACAAATCCCTCAATTGCTCGTTCAACTCGTTTAACTCTATCGGGGCCATACGTTAAAGGGGAATAGAAATGGGTTGAGTATCGGGGAGGCGGTCTATACCAAAATCTATTTTTCTTTTGGGAGGAACACCGGAAAGGTCATTTTGAAAGACATCAAGGAACTAATTTACAATTGGAAACGACTCATGGTATTGTCTTTGGACTCCATATCCCTAACCCTTTCAAGATGATAAAGACACCCCTTAGAGATCAACTTACGGGCTTTAATGCAAGAGATAAACCTACCCCTGACCACCATATTTTGACTCTCCCACTCAAGGACGGGTTCATTTGGGAATTGGAATTTGACCCTACGGGTTCTATAATCAATAGAAGCTAAGTATACATACAACCAATCCATCCCAAGAATGACATCAAAATCAATCATACCCAACTCAACACGATCACAAGGCAGTATTTTATGCAAGATGTAAATGGGACAATTTCTATACACCCTTTCTAGCAACAATAGATGCACCAAATGGAGTAGACACCTCATAAGACTCACATAACAAGTCGTGCTCAAGATGAAACATTTTGGCAACAAAGGGGTAATGAAAGAAAGAGTGGCACTCGGATCAATCAATGTATAAACATCAAAATCAAAGACTTTTAACATACCGGTGATAACGTCAGGAACCTCATCAACCCCTTGCCTCCCATGTAAAGCATAAAACCGATTATGCCTTGGGATACCACCTTTTTTACTACCCCTTCCCAAAGGAACCACATTTGCACCTTGTGGACGAACCTCCTTACCCTTGTTGCAGTTATGAGGACAATCAATCTTTTTGTGACCAACTTCTCTTCACCCATAACATACATTAGTGTCTCTCAAACATGGGCCCTCATGGCTCTTACCACATCTTGGACACTTATTATTAGGTACTATACCACCAACACCTTGGGTTCTTGGGAAGTCGTTGGCAAACCCCTATTAGAAACATGAGAAGACCTTTGGCCTTGATGGAACCAGCCATCCTTTCGACTTTGGAACCTACCCTTAAAGTGGGCCCTCTTCGCCTCATTACTCCTCCTCTTCCGCAACTTTTCCTTCTCCATTTTCTCGGCATAGGTCATCAAGCGGGATAAATTCATGTCACTAATCAACATAGCGAACTAGCATTTCTCACTCAGTAAATTGGAAATACACGTCACAAACTTGTTCATTCTAGACCTTGGGTTGGCAACCAAGTGGGGAGCATATTTAGATAGTTGATTGAAATTGAAGGAATACTCCCTCACACTCATAGACCCTTGTCCCAAATTCATGAATTCCACCATCTTGACCTCCCTAAGTTTAAAAGGGAAGAACCGATTAAGAAAAGCCACCTTGAACTCCTCCCAAAGCACCACATTGTTGATTCCCTTCTCCTCCTTCAATTGATTAAACCATATTTGTGCCACCCCCTTGAGTTGGTAAGCTGCCAACTCTGCCTTCTTTACCGATCTAACACCCATAAAAGCCAAAACCTTGTAGATCTCATCAATGAAGTCTTGAAGGTCCTCATCCACCTTTGACCAATAGAATTCCGAGGGATCCATCTTCATGAAGTCTCTCACCTGTGATGCAGATGCAGGAGCATAAGGGTCTTGGGCCCTTAGATTGGGTTGATTAGCCACAACTGTTGCAAGCAAAGTGAGAGCATCCCGGAGCTGACCATGAGTCGGTTGTTTCTCGGGTGTGTGGGCTCTTCTTTCTCTTGTGTTAGGAATGATCTAGCATACCAAAGAACAATCACAAGGGGGAAAACCTTACCTTAACTTCTATGGCACGATATAGAGTACGAAGAAGGGAAACATTTCCTAAAATGTCTCATAGCCTCTTACTCATACTTGTGGTGCACAACACAACCATGAATAAGACTCTAATCGATGGGGTGTGTTGGATGCCAAGGACCATTAACAACCTAGTGCTCTAATACTAAGTTTGTCACGACCCAAGCCCAGGGCCTTGATGTAACATGGCGCATGGGGAACTCGAAGGGTCCCCAAGCAAGCCTCTTAACATATCATTACACATCCTTGGTTGCAGAAGTAAAAAAATGACAACAAGAGATAGTAAATAGGGGTAACTGGGGCTAAGGGACATATTTCATATCATAAATATCAGTAGTCAAGAAAGAGTCAAGCTCATAGCATTACAAATAACATATCCAACAACACCTCTAACCATAGAACTTAGCAGGAGCTAAGACAAGCAATCACGCTCACCCTCATGGTCAAGTAAACAGTAAAAAGAAAAGGAAGTCTTTATACATAGCATAAGATCAAATTCAATGTCCCAGAAGTGGAGGATTCACCAACTAGCTTTGAGAGAGATCGTATTAGCCACGTAGAAGAGGTTGAACAATCGAGGATCCAGTTCCTACATGGTAACATCATATAGGTATTGAGTATGTGTTAGTACATTTGAATGTACTAAGTATGTAGGATGCAATGCAACAAGAGATAGGCATTATAATCAAAAAGCATAACAGTAAGCAATAGGTAGCATAATAACAATATAGGGTATATGATCAATGTTTATGTAAAACATGCTTACATGGAATACAATAAAAAGTATAATAAGAGACCATTATTATAAACCCATAGGTTACCAATGTACAAACCCCTTTGCTTGGTTGGTGAATCGTTGCGTGCTACCACCCTTGGTGATGGAGGAACTAACCCTTAACTCGGTTACCAAAGTATGAAGCCCTTGATTGGTTGGTGGATAGTCGCACCCTACCACTGCTAATTATTGAAGTACTAACCCTTCAACCCGGTTATCAAGGCATAACCTCTTGATTAGTATCAAGGTACAAACTCCTCGACATGGTTACCTGGGCTCTTAACCCTCCGAGTAAGGCATGGTCACTTTCCAACATTATATAGGAGAATATCATATTAATACATTCCTTTCATCATCATAAAGTCATTCAAGTCATAAGACATACATTGGACCTTCAATTCCTTAAAATACATCAACCGGACATGTTATCAAACACTTGGCGGGTGTGCAGTACTAGTACAAAACCATGTAATTTAAGAGTGTAATTATGCTAGAAATTCAATGTAAATTCAATGTAAAATTTAAATACTTCGTGACACCCTCAAGCAATATACATCAACACCTTTCATCAAATCCCACAATAGATCTTAAATTCATAACTCAAACCATGATAAAACAATCATAATTTCATGAAACCTCAATATAGTGTGTAGTGTAATTCATAATACGTAAGACCCATAAGTAAATTAACTTTAAATCATGCAATTTTATAAGAAAGCTTAGGCATCATAGGTGAAAAGAACCCATGAAAGAAGCCAACATACCTTGACTTTGGAGAATCCTTAAAGAATACTGGAGATTGAGGCTTGAAGCTTGAATGAGAACCTTAAGAGCTAGATGAGTTTTGGGACTTGAAATTTGGAGTAGAATATTTGTCTAAGTGTTTGAGAGAGTATTGGGGAATGTCTTGTATGATATGAAGGTGAAATATGACTAAGTACAGGTATTTTCATATGTGGGAAGACTTAGACCCAAGACCCAAAAGTCTTGGACCGGACTAAAATAACTGGCACAAAAATACACTTAGGCGGGGCCTTGGCGCGTCACGCTGGGGGCTTAGAAACCTCACTGGAATTTAATTTTTTGGGAAATTAAAATTGTGATTCGTTCGCTCTAAATATGGTTTAGAACCACCTCCTACTCAATTTTCCCCTCGATAAAGAATATGAAGTCGGAGTTTCGATATCACGCACGAGTTTTGAGATATATGAAAATTACGATATCAGACACTTTTGAGGCACATTTTCAGACATTTTTTGGGGTTGTTTCGCTTCTCCTCCTTTCCCCTAAAGAATCAATAAGAGGGATGAGGAAGGCAAGTTTAAGTGCTTTCTCTACAAGCTTAAGTAGCTATCCTTCAACATCCCTCTCATTGAGGCTTTGGAGAAAATGTCGGGCTATGTGAAGTGCATGAAGGACTTGGTCACAGAAAAGCGTAGTATGAGTCAAGAGCTTTCTGAAAATCTTCAACATGGAAGTGTTATCACTACAAAGTCCTTTGCTTAGAAATGTGAAGATCCAGGTGCTTTCACCATACCTTGCACTATAGGTGATGTGGAGTTTGCAAGGGCACTATGTGATTTGGGTGCCAGTATCAATTTGATGCCCCTTGCGGTCTACAAGAAGCTTAGATTGGGAGCCCCTACTCCTACTATCATATGGTTGTTAATGGCGGATCAAATGGTGAAGAAGCCTATGGAGATACTTTATGATGTGTTGGTCAAAGTGGAAAAATTCATATTCCCTACAGACTTTGTAATCTTTGATTATGAAGTTGATTTTGATGCTCCTATTATTTTGGGAAGGCCTTTCTTAGCTATCGGTCTAGGTGATGCAGAATCTCCACCCCCGACTCTATATAGAGTCTATAAATCAAGCAAGGAATGGGGATGGAGGTAGATCTCTTCATGGCCACCTCATGAATTTGCTCTGCGACGAGGCTGGCACAATTAATCTCATAGCCCGCCAAGATGCTAGCAATTAAAATCGCGTGGTCTAGTGTCAAAGTATTGTTAGCAAGTGTCAGTCAGATTCTCCATCTCACCATATCCTACTAAAATTTAGCAGAGAAGCTAAGTGAGGCCTTCATAATGGCCTCAAAAGAAGTGACTATCCATGTAGGGTCTGGGCCCTGCTCTATAATTTGTGCTGCCACCCATCTCATCAAGCTGGCCATGCTGCTCTGGTATCTCATCAGGGCCTTATCCCTAGTCAGCCCCAACTTGTAGTCATACTCTTCTATCGATTTTTGGGGTTAAGAACTAAGTTCTGAACAATTTACGGTGGATAGTCATCACAGAGATATCCACCTACCAGCCCCTCACTTTATTGTGTGTCAATCTAGGTGAACGAGGGGCTTCTTCCCCTTGGAAAGAGTGCTGAGATCTATGGTGGCATAGGAGGCATTAAACTTAGGAACTATGGTCGGGGAGTACTTCCCCGTCACTCTGGCCAGCCATTGAAGACCATATCTTCTAATAGTGTCTTGTAGGATAAGGACACTATCTAGTCCAAAATTGATGATCTGGGGCTCCTAAAAAATAGGGCAGGCTGGTTTGCCCTGCTCATTCCACTGCTCTCCCTCTGTGTAGATCTCCTGCATTCCCTTAATGCACCACTATCTAGATAGAGCACTCGGAGTTTATACCTGAGGTGATGCATCCAGTACTATCTTCGACTCGTCACCAGACTCTGACTTCGACTCCTCTCAAGATAGAGTAATTTGGATGGAGCTGCTATTGTTGTTGTGTCACTTTTCAAATTGGGGAGTGTAAGCGACAATTTCCTGGGTCTGGACCTCCCAAGTCTGCAATAGCCCGTGTTTGTGGTCACTCATCATCCAAGTTAGGTTGGACATTGGGCTCTTCAAGTGATCTACTAGTCTGGGAGATGCCCTGATCCTCCGTGGTGTCATCCCTGATCCTTCTCTTAATGGATCGAATCTCATCATGTCTTAGCTTTGGTGCCATAATACCTGAAGCATAGACATTTAGCAAACATAGTTGGCCTTACAAGTCAACGAACAAGAAGTAAAAATCATTATACTCTTAATCACAGATATGTCATGACCCAAGCCTAGGGCCTAGACGTGACACGACTAATGGAGAACCCGAAGGAACCCCAAACAAGCCTCTGAACTTGTCATTACACATCATTGGTCACGGAAGAATGTAAACAACATAAGAGAGTAAGAATAGGGCAATAGGATTAAAAGAAAAGCTTGCAAACATCATAATCAAGAGACAAGAGTCAAGCTACATATAACAAGTTCAAAAACCACCTCTAGTACATAGATATGAGTGGGGGTAAATGCAAAGCAACCAGGCTCACCCTTATAGTAAAATAGAACATAAAGAAGAGTGTCTTAATACATAATAAGAGTGCGTAGACTAAGGTCCCCAAAGTGGAGGACTCACCAACTAGTTTTAGTAGCAACGAACTAGCCACGTAGAGAAGGATGATCAACTTGGGCTCCGGTTCCTACATGGTGATATCATGTGGGAAAGAGTATACGTTAATAAGTTTCGAATGTTCTAAGTATGTAGGATGCAATGCAACGTTAGATAGGCTTCATAATCGAAATGCATAATATTGAGCAATAGGCATAATATAGTAATATGACATCTATGATTAATGCTTAAGTAAAACATGCTTAAGTAACTCATGCTCATATAGGATATCATATGTGTAGAAGAGACTAAGGTAGTTATTCAAGGTACAAACCCCTTGGTGGTTGTGTGGTACAAACCCCTCACATGGTTGATGATAATCACACCTTATCACCATAGTGGCGAAGTGCAAACCCCTCACATAGTTGATGAGTACAAACCCCCACCTTGGTTACCCTGGCTCTTATCCCCCCGAATTGGGTATGGTCTAATCTAACACTTTATGTAGAGTATATCATATACATAAGCTCATTTCATTATCATATAGTCATTCATATCATATCTCATGCTTTGGACCTTCAAATTCTCAAGAAATCACATTTAGACATTTTTTCAAACACTTAGAGGGTGTGTAGTGCTAGTATAAAACCATGAAATATAGAGATGAAATCATGCAAGAAAATCCATTGTAAAAACATCAATCATCACCTTGTAACAGCCTCAAGCAACATACTTCAAAACCCCTCCTCAAATCTTACATTAGATCAATATTTCAAAACATAGCAAAACAGTCACAATTTTTCATAGCTTTAACAATTTCTCATAGCTTTAACATAGTGTGTAGTGAATTTCATAATAATCAAGACCCATTTGTAAATCAATTTTAAATCATGCAATTTAAGTAAAAGGAGGCTTGGGTATCATGGGTGAAAGGAACCTGTGAAAGAAACCCACATACCTTAGCTTAGAGATGAACTTAGTTAAGATTGGAGACGGGGACTTGAAGCTTGACGAAGAACCTTAAAGGAGAACCTTAGTTTAGGATGAGGGTTTGGGACTTGAATTTGGGAGTGAAAATATGACTAAGTGTTTGAGTGAGTATTGGGGAATGTTTAGGATGATATGAGGGTGAAATAAGGCCAAGTATAGGTAAAAACACGATTGGGAATGCTTAGGCCCAAGACCCAAAAGCCTTGGACCGAGATATAAATCACTAGCAACAAAATACAGTGGTCCGTGATGTGGACTTGTCGTGGAGGTCAAACTAACATATGTCTGCAATAGCTGTGCATCGCGGTGCTTTCGTGGATCATCTTTGGAAATTGAAATTTTGGAAATCTAAAATTGTGATTCGATTGCTTTAAAATTGGGATTAGACCCACTTTCCCCTAATTTTGACTCCCTGAACAAGAATATGAAGTCGAATTTTTGATATCACACACGGCTTTTGAGATATATGGAATTTAAAATTGTGGCTATTTCGAGGCACATTTTTGGGCACGTTTTGGGTTGTTTCAATATC
Organism: Solanum clarkiae; assembly: GCA_011800125.2. Taxonomy (NCBI): domain Eukaryota; kingdom Viridiplantae; phylum Streptophyta; class Magnoliopsida; order Solanales; family Solanaceae; genus Solanum; species Solanum clarkiae. The sequence goes on along the minus strand of JAABOM020080242.1, from coordinate 12,563 downwards.
TCCCCATTGGGAACATTCGTCTCCAAATGTAAAAGAGACGTACAAAACAAGAGTAATCAAGAATAAAACAACCCCAACAAGAGTGCAACATTAGATTTAAACACCATTATCAAAACCTCACCATAAGGGCAAAATCATTATAAATTTTTCAACTTAAACATGAATGCATATGAATGACTTTGGACCATCTTCAACCTTTACCTAATCTTTCTAACCTGCCCAAGAGTTTTTATAACCATATATGGCCCCAACAACGTGACCTCTCCAACCTCAAACCAACCAGCTGGTTATCTACAATGTCTCCCACAAAGAGCCTCAAAAGGAGCCATGCCGATGCTAGAGTGATAGCTATTGTTGTAGGCGAACTTAATCAAAGGAAGATGGTCATCCCAACTACCCCTTACCTCCAATACACAAGCCATTACCATATCTTCTAGTGTTTGAATGGTTCTATCAGCTTGGCCATCCGTTTGAGGGTGAAAGATTGTACTAAGGTGAACTTTTGTACCAAGACCCCTTTGAAAGGACCTCCAAAAGCGTGAAGTGAATTTTAAACCACGATCTAATATGATGGACAAAGGAACCCAATGCAACCTCACCAACTCATGGATATACAACCTTACATACTCTTCAGCCCCATAGGTGGTCTTAACTGGTAGAAAGTGCACTGATTTTATCATCCCATCAACCACCACCCTTACGGAGTCAAAACCCTTCCTAGTCTTGGGAAACCCAACCAAAAAATCCATATTAGTCACCTCCTACTTCCAAGTAGGAATCTCTATGTCTTGGGTTAGGCCACCCGACCTTTGATATTCAGCTTTGACTTGTTGACAACTATGGTTACCGGAAATGAACTTGGCAATGTCCCTCTTCATGCCTCCCCACCAATACACATCTCTCAAGTCTCTATACATTTTGGTGGAACTGGGTGGATAGAATAAGAAGAATTGTGGGCCTCATCAATGATCTTCTCCCTCAAACCACCTACACAAGGCACACACAACCTACCTTGGTACTTAAGGGCCCCATCTCTCCCTTGGGAGAAAACCTCTACTGTCCCCTTTCACCAAGTCCTTCAACTCAAGCCAGGAGGAGTCAAGATCTTGTTTTGCTATCACCTCATCAACTAATGAAGACTTAGACCCATCAACAACAACCACACCATCTTCACCAACCTCTTCCAACCTAACTCCCAATATAGCCAATTGATGCACCTCCCTAGCCATCTCCCTATCACCATCAACATGGGCTAAGCTACCCATAAACACCCTACTCAAGGCATCCACCACCACATTTGCCTTACCCAGATGATAGTGCATAGTCATGTCAGAGTCTTTAAGAAGTTCTAACCATCTCATTTGCCTCAAGTTGAGATCCTTTTGAGTGAAGACATATTGGAGGCTCTTATGATCGGTGAACACATCTACATGTACACCATACAAGTAGTGACACCAAATCTTTAATGGAAACATAATGGCGGCTAACTTTACATCATGGGTAGGGTAGTTCCTTTCATGTGCCTTGAGTTGTCTAGAAGTATAAGCTATGATCTTACCATTTTGTATCAACACACAACCCAAACCAACCCAGGAAGCATCAAAATACATCAAAAATATCTCAATTCCATCTGGTAGTGACAATATAGGAGGAAATACAAGCTTGTCTTTCAATATTTGGAAGGTCCTCTCACATTCACAGGTCCACACAAACTTAACCTTATTTTGAGTCAATTTTGTCACGGGGGAAGTAATGGAGGAGCACCCATTCACAAACTTTCTATAATAATTCGCTAGGCCCAAGAAGCTCCTAATATCCGAGGGGTTCAATGGTCTAGGCCAAATTTCTAATCATATTGGTTTTCTTAGGATCCACTTTTTTACCATCCCACGACAGCACAAGACCCAAGAAAGCAACCTACTTCAACCAAAATTCACATTTACCATATTTAGCATACAATTTCTCCTCCCTCAATCTTAGCAACACCACCCTCAAATGACCCATATGCCCCTCCCTACTATGTGAATTGATCAATATATCATCAATGAAGACCACAATGAAGGAATCAAGGTAAGGTTCGAAGACCCTATTCATTAGGTCCATGAAGATGGCCGGTGCATTGGTCAACCCAAATGACATCACAACAAACTCAGAATACCCATATGTAGTCCCGAATGCCGTCTTGGGAATATCACACTCCCTCACCCTTACTTGATGATACCCAGATCGAAGATCAATCTTATAGAAGAAACTAGCCCCTTCCAATTGGTCAAACAAATCATTAATCCTTGGAAGAGGATGCCTATTCTTGATGGTGACCCCATTGTGTTGCCGGTAGTCAATGCACATTCTAATTGACCCATCTTTCATTTTTACAAACAACAATGAAGCATCCCAAGGTGATTGACTAGGTCTAATAAATCCCTTTTCCAACAAATCTTTCAGTTGTTCCTTTAACTCCTTCAATTTCGTTGGGGCCATATGGTAAGGGGGAATGGAGATAGATTGAGTGTCGGGAAGGAGATCTATGCCAAAATCTATCACCCTTTCAGGAGGAACATTAGGAAGGTCATTTGGGAAGACATCAAGAAACTTATTTACGACCGGGGCCAACTCAATGGAAGGGACTTTGGACTCCACATCTTTAACCCCCACAAGATGATAAAGACACCCCTTAGAGATCAACTTACGAGCCTTAATGCAGGAAATGAATCTACCCTTGACCACCACATCTTGACTTTCCCACTCAAAGGATAGGCTCATTAGGGAATTGAAACTTGACCCTATAGGTTCTACAATCATATGAAGCATAGTAGGCATGCAACCAATCCATCTCAAGAATGGCATCAAAATCTACCATGTCTAATTCAACAGATCACAAGGCAACAACTTATTCAAAATGCATATAGGATAACACCTATAAAATTTTCTAGCAACAATAGAGGCATCAATAGGAATAGACACTTCATATGACTCATGCAACAACTCAGGGTCAGCATGGAACTTTTTAGCAACAACAGGGGTAACAAAAGAAAGAGTGGCACCTAGATCAATCAAAGGATACACATTAAAGTCAAAGATTTTCAACATACCGGTAACAACATCAGGGACCTCACCAACCCCTTGCCTCCCATGTAGTGCATAAAACCGATTGTTCTTTGGGGAACAATTTTGAGGACCACCTCTACCCAATGGGACAACATTTGTTCCCTGGCCTTTGCCACAATTTCTTGGACAATCTATCTTCTTGTGACCAAGCTCCCCACATTCATAGCATGCATTAGAACCCCTCAAACATGGGCCTGTATAGCTCCTTCTACATTTAGGGTACACATTAATAGAAGCCACCCCACCCACCTTGAGGCCTAGGGAAGTCATTGGCAAACCCCCTATTAGTAGCATCGGAAGGCCCTTGGCCTTGATGAAATTTAACACCCTTTTGGAATTTACCCTCAAATCAGACCCTCTTAGCCTTATGCCCCCTTCTCCTCCTTAATTTCTCCTCCTCCATTTGCTCGACATAGGTCATCAATCGAAATAAATCCATGGCACTAATTAGCCTGGTGGATTGACATTCTTCACTTACTAAGTCAGAGAACCCCATCATGAACTTATTCATCCTAGATCTAGGATCAACCACCAAATGAGGAGCATAATTTGAAAGTTGATTAAACATGAGGGCACACTCTCTCACGCTCGTAGCACCTTGTTCCAAGTTCATAAACTCTACCACCTTTGCTGGCGTAATCTCAAGAGGGAAAAATCAATTAAGGAAAGACAATTTGAACTCCTCCCAAAGCACAACATTACCAATTACCTTTTCACCCTTAAATTGATCATACCATCTTTGGATTACCCCTTTGAGTTGGTACGCTGCCAACTTCGCATTTTCATTTGGCCCGACACCCATGATATTCAAGATTTTGTACACCGTATTAACGAAATCTTGTGGATCTTCATCCATCTTTGACCCGTAGAATATCGAAGGATTCATCCTCATGAAGTATATTACCCTAGCCCCCTGGGTATTAACATGAGGGGCTTGGGCCCCTTGATTGACTTGGTTGGCCACAACTTGGGCAAGCATAGTGAGAGTATCTCGGAGCTCACCATTGGTAGGTTTCTCGGGATTTTGGGCCCTTCTTCCTCGAGTGTTTAGGAAGATCCAGCATAGCAAAGAATAATCATTAGGGAGAAAAACTTACTACAACTCTATAACACGACATAGAACATGAAGAGGAGAAACATTTTCTAAAATATCTCATAGTCTCCTACTCATAGTCATAGCGTGCTTCACAACCATGAATAGAACTCTAATCGATGCGGTGTGTTGAACTCCAAGGACCTATCAACCTATTACTCTGATACCAAGTTTGTAACGACCCAAGCCTAGGGCCTAGACGTGACACGACAAATGGAGAATCCAAAGGAACCCCAAACAAGACTCTTAACTTGTCATTATATATCATTGATCACAAAAGCATATAAACAACATAAGAGAGTAAGAATAGGGCAATAGGACTAAAGGAAAAGCTTGCATAATATCATAATCAAGAGACAAGAGTCAAGCTCAAATCATAGATACATAACATGTCCAACAACCACCTCTACTACATAGATAATTGGGGGGGGCAATACAAAGCAACTGGGCTCACCCTCTTAGAAGGTCTCGTTTGATGGGTTCTCAGAAACTACAAGTTTCTGGATTTTCATGTGAGGGGTAACTATGGCTTGTGGAAATTTCCATAGGTCATAGAATACCTTTGTAAAGTGAAAAACCTAGAAGCCTGAGTTTCTAATCCTATCAACATAGACCCCACATGATATTTTTATTGATAGTTCAACATCGAAGCAAGTTATGGTACACCCCCATATGTTTTTAATGAAACACCCAACACCCCATATGCAATTGTTTTCATATAACCCCATCGAATCACATTTTACATGTTTTCTTAAGCTAATCAACCCTATTTGAATGAATTAGCCTCAAACTACATACGTTCCACAACAGATCAATTTTTCATGCAGCAAGTAAAATTAATCCAATTGATATGTGACCACATGGTTTTCATACACATTATTCAAACACATAGACAAGGCCATACCCACAATTATTTGGCTTTCAATCTAATTCAAATATTGGCAACACATTAGTTATGTCTAAAATTTTAAGCACAAACAATGGTATCTATGGATTTATACTCACACCCATAGGGCGTACGGACTCAGACTTTGTATGACCTTAATGGTGCTCGAAAATTTGGTTTTGGAAAGTTTTGGACCAAGATGATGCTTCCGGGAAGCCTCTATGGTCCGTGTGAAAGTATACGAACTGTGTAGAGGTACGTTGAAGTGGCCCTTGGCCTTGTTTGGGAATTTTTTGCTTTAATGTGGAGTTTAAGACCAAGGCATACACCACATAAGCCCCGCATGGTCTGTGTAAGGCTTCACGACTAGTGTGCCAGATTGTGTGGGTATCCTTAGCCTTGAAAATCCACATTTTAGCCAAGGCATTTCACACATGGACTCTCTTACAGACCATATAGTCCTTCATGGTCCGTGAGGCCTTTTGTATGGGCGTCAGAGTGAAAATTTTCTAAGTATTGGATCACCATCTCAGAACTTCACCGATAAGAAGTTTTCTAAGTGAAGGTTCACGGGAGGCCATACGGTCCATGTGACCTCTCACAGACTGTGAAGCCGTCCATATGGGCGCCAGGTTCTCAGACCTTCATTAGTGAAGTTTTTCTAAGTGTCCGATCACGGAAGAGTATACAGACCATATACCCTATCAAGGGTCGTATACCCCTCCATACGGACCCTGGCAATATTTCTCTACTTGTTTCATTAATGTCATTTTCATAATTATTGGTTCTCCTAAGGGTTTTTTGTTACTTCTTATGCTATTTAAAGACATTTAAATGACCTAAACTCTACTTCTTTCATTCGAATTCACTCTTATACATAGAATTATTTCAACTCACTCTTAAGAGCTCATCTCAAAGACTAGTGGAGAATTAGCATGGGAGTCAAAGAAGGACTTCAATCTTTATCAAATTCTTCTGACTTCTTTTTAGTGAACTTAGATATGTGAGATTGATTCTCGGTACCTTTAAACTAAGAAGACCCAAAACTCTTTTACACTAGATTTATGGAATTTTAGCTCATTTTAATTATGGGTTTTGAATATTATTGTGTATCAAATTTAATTGAAGTATGCTTTATTATTGATTTTTAATTGATTTAATCCCTAATATATTGAATTGCATGATTAATATGGAGATTTGAATATGCATTGTCCCTTTAAAGTTGGTTTAGGCATGGGTAATCGAAATTGTGATTTGAACATGAATTTTACTTATGGATTTACTTGAATTTCATATTGAATTGTTGAATTTAGATTGAATCTGTGCTACACATTCTATTCTCACATCATTCATGGCACATGCATTCATGAGCATTACATTATATAAAAATTATGAAGTGTTTTAAGCTCAATTATATTTATGTATATAATTTTGATAAAATTATTGTTATGGCAAGAATGTGATCACACAAATATCTATGATACTGGCTCTTTGTTCATATTGGGTGTTTACACCTCATTGGGAATTATGAATGAGTTATTTCTGTGCAAGAAAAGTATGATTTAAAATGTGATTTGGCCTTTCTGCTCAAGTATAAAATTATTATGAATGTTGTTTGGCTCTTAAGCACAAATATGCATCAAAACGATTTGAAACGACTTGCATCTCCTTTGAAATCATGTATATGTATATGTATTCTTGTGGGATGATGAATTAGCATAACTATCCCCAAGGGTCCTCTTCCTTTCTTTTGAACTATGTGCCAGCACAGGTATATATATATATATATGTTAATCCTCATCGAAATAGGAGCCCCGCAAGGTGCGGTTACAACATTGATATAATATGATATGAATGGAAAATCCTATTTGAAACGCAAGGCCCATAAGGAAGGCTACTTCTATAAAATGGGAGGCCCGTAAGGAGAAGTATGGTTTACTTTTGGCAAGTATACCACCTCGTTTCTGGTGTGGAGATAACATCGGGATTCCAAGTAATAGCTCACTTAATCTTATGCATCGATTGAGGTCTTATCCCCTCTTTATATAAGCATTATGCACTTCATGGAACATGGATTTCATGGAATATTGTTATATACTCTTCTTTGGATATGTACTCCTTTCTATATTATGTGTCCTTATCATCTGACATTGAATACAGGTTTGATAAGTCATGTGCATTGCATGTTCGCATAATTTGTATATTCAAACATACTAACACATACTGTTTTCCTACATGATCTAACCATGTAGGGACCGAGGACTACCTTCATCCACTATACGATGGCTAGATTGGATCTTGAGACACTTGTTGTGGTGAGTCCTATCTTCCAAGAACAAACCACCATTCCTCTACCGATGATGTTTTGTTTACATCATTTACTTTGAGGGAGAGCCAAGGACATCTCTTGGCCCTCCGTCTTATCTTTTAATTAAAGTCATTATTGGACATCATGAAAACTCTTATATGTTTATATTCTAAACATTGTATTCGAATGTTATGATTATGGATATGGTTATCTAATAATCATGGTTATTATGGGTTGATTATGAGCTTTATATTATGGATTCATGTTATGATGTGGATGATCCTAAGTCCTGTACTTCCCCCATAGAGTGAGTCATACTTTCCCATTCTTTAGTTTTTATGTACTAATGTGTTATGTGAATCTATGTTACTCCCTATCCCTATGACATCCCCATAGCGTGAGTCCTACTTTCCCATCCCTTAGAACTATGTGTTTACTATTTATATGCGCTCCGAACCAATGATGTGAATATGGATACTTTGAGGCCTTCTTGGGGACTCTCAGATTCCCATTTGCCGTTCACTCCTAGACCCTAGGTCCGAGTCATGACATGAGGTTACCATACCCATCAAATAACTACACTACATTCATATCATTGCCAGTAATTAAATGGATTTTAGGGCAAAGTTTTTACCAAATTGAGTGAGGATGATGTGCAAATTGAAGGAGGAACCGAAGGAGGTTAAACCCTAGGTGTCACCAAAAGTGACTAGAGAGGCTGCTGGAAAAGTAGGGTAGTGGTCGGTTGGAAATTACTTGGGAACAAGGGTCAAGTAAATTTTGTAATTTTTGGGAAGAAAGGGGTCAAAATATTTTGACCCTCTATTTATAGGTTAACTGAGTCGGTCTGAAATTAATGGCTCAGTTCTACAAAACCCTGATACAGGACGTAGAGGATTTTACGACCAGTAGATCTTGGTTTTGTGGAATATCAAAAACCTAATTTTAGGCATTGGGTTTCACGGACCAGTGTAAGAGTCATAAAATTGAGTACGACTCATAGAGTTGGTTGTAGAAACCTCTATAATTAGCCAATAAAGGAAGGACTTACCTGGAGTCCATGAGCTCTATTCATGGCCCTTATTTTATCTATGGGCCATAAAGTTGGCTCGTAGACTAGTGTGCACAACCTTTTGTTCACTAAAACTATTCTGCGAGATAGTATACGGGTCTAGTGTTACGTATAACCCATAGAACTTGCCTTAGAATCACTTCTAAATGCCTTTTCAGCAAAGGATGGATGACGCAGTCATGTACCTGCACATTTTACACACTTTCCTCAACCCATGAACTACTAGCACCAGTATCACGATTGTGTGGTGGTACGTAAGAACCATTTCTGTAGGCATCTTTGTGACCCCAGTTAGCATCTCTTTTTGGCCCCTATTTCTGTCATAGTAACCTCCACTGTTGTCTCTGAAATCACCATCTTTATTATAGTTCTGATCATGATTTCCTTGAATTTGGTGTTAATAGTCCTGATTGGACCCTTGGGCAATGGTCCAAAAACCACCATCTAATCAACAATGAAGTAAATGTCCTCCTCATAGTAAGGCTCCTCATACATAGGTGCTCGTGGAGGCTGATGAACAACTGCATTTACTCATTCCTTATTTTGCTTCATCATCACCTCCATGTTGGTACTAATCTGAGCAAGCTTTTGTAATATCTCCTCATTTATTTTAGCTTGCTCCAAACAAATATTGACAGTGCATGAACTTTTGGTAGATGACCTGTCTCTTGCCCGCCCTTTGGCAAATGGTGGCCAAATGGTTGATTTAAAAACATGCCCCCCATGATGGTATCAGCGTATGAGCCTCATTTAACGCATGGTAGAAGATCTCCACCAAGGCATCATCAACAATTTTGTGGATAGGGACACTTCTTAAACACTTTGTGAACTGCTCCCATGTGGTGCTAATCGAGTCACTAGGAAGTTTCTCAAAGTTGTTGATCTGATCTTTCAACTTGAGCTCCTTTGATCACGGGAAAAATCTCTCCAAAAAGGCCTTCTGCAACTTAGCCCAACTGGTGATCAAACTCTGCAGGAGCTTAGATAGCTATAGTGATGCATTTCCTATAAGAGATAATGGGAAGAGACGAAGTCCCACAGTATATATAGACAGATTCTAAGTTCCCATAACACTCTTATAGACCAACACAACATTGTGTAGATGACTCTGTGGATCCTATGAAGGTAGGCCATGAACAACCCATGATTTTGCAGTATTTAAAGTGATCCACTTGAAACTAGGAACTTTGTGTCATCCGGTAGTGATGGTAACACAATGGATACAGTAGCATCCATAGACATAAGGTTCAATCGATATTGATTCCACTAATAAGTTTTGGCATTGAAGTCCTATGGCTTTGGATCAATTCCTCAAGAGAAGGTGGGTTGTCGTTATTCTCATTTTCATTCTCATTTCGGTTCTAATTCAGAGCTGCATTAACCGCATTATTTGCATTAACTTGCCATCCATCTTAATCTTCTCTGGATCTTTGGGTCAAATGGAGTCAAGGGAATGTCTCGAGTACGCATATTGAACATACATTACACTTGTACCCTGAAATAGAACAAAAACAACAAAAAACGTGAAATGAGAGAAATAAGGATTAATTCTCGAACTACTCAAATGATACAAGTCTAGCCATATTCCCTTACAACAATGCCAAAATCTTGAAGTCGCCCAAGCTATACCTCTTTTTTAAGGATAAAGGGGTCTTTGTCAAGATATATAACCTAATCGAGGTTAGGGTCGATCCCACAGAAAATATGGTAGACTTAGAAGAATTCAAAGCAATTCAAATGGATCAATCTTCTTATCTCCCCAAAAGGAGGGGGGAGATTGTAACAACTTTGAAAATAATTCTAAACTAACACAAGTGTGAAATCAGTATGAAGAGTAACTAGGGTATTGTATTCCCCGTGATTCCCTAACTCAATATTACTATAAAATCGAATTCTTTTCTAGTGTGTAGCATGCAAAATGGTAAGTTAAGTTCACCAAACCTTTTGATCCAGGCAAGAGGCAAATTTCACTATGTTATTTGATCCATCTCCGCCATGTGATATTACTAACCTTTTACCTATCATTCCAGTACAACCTTCTTTTGGACAAATATGGTTGATTAGATGAGAAATATCAATCTAATCCTGTTAATTAATGTCTTTTCTTATTTATTACTACCTTGATTCAATCAATAACACTAGGTGACTTCTAACAATAAGTTAGACACTATTCAAAATCATTCAAATCGAAGAGAACTAATTAATACATGCATGCATACCTTTTAAGAATTATGAATTATTTGATTTTACCTTATTAGTTCTTCATGGTTCCCATAGTCTAGTTGTGGTTTTAGCTTCTCATGATCAGTGTAGATGCAAGAATCTTGAATTTGAATAATATAATTGAGTACTTATCCAGAAACATTAAGAACAATAAGTCCAAGTTCTTCACCAAGAATCACAAGATTGAATTAAAAGAACAGAATAAAGTTTTCACAAGTGTTTCTCTCAAGCTCTCTATTTTTCACTATTGTATTGTAACGTTCTTCTACAAAAATAACCTAAAAACCTATTTACAGTATTTAAAATACAAAACAAATTGAAATAGGTGAACTGGATCGACATATTCTACGAGCACTTCTACGGGCCATATAATGTTTTATGGCCCATAGTTGGGCTTTCGTGGATTTCATCTTCAATTCTAGGGTTGACTTCTAGACACCTTTCTACAGAATGTATAAAGTTTTATATCCCATAGGGGGTTTTGTCTGATGATTTTTCAGCAACTCCCCACTTTCTGATCCTCAAGGCATGATGTCAAGTGTACGACTCGTCTACATGTTCATAGACTTATCTTCAGAAAATCACCCTTCACTGAAACATTGTACAAAACCAGATCTACGGATCATGGAATTCTCTATGGACTGTAAACGGTCTCGTCAAACTCAAATTCTACACCTTTTATTGTCTTGAGGTAGCCTTGAATATGTCTTGGCACCTTCTTATGAGTTAATAGAGGCTTCATAAACTAAGTGAGATAGAGCAAAGTGGAGTCTGTCTTACTTTTTGAGTCAATTTTAAAAAACTATTATTATTTATTTGAATTGAGTTATTTTACTAAGAGATATCTTAAATTTTTTTACATGAGCATTTGAATGCCCACTTGAGTACTTTCTTTTTTCTTTCATTAAGTCTCCACTAATTAAATAAGCAAATGGAGCTAAGTGGCCCGATAGGAATCAACAATTATTTCTGAATGTCGACCACGCCTAGAGTACCCTCTCGGGGTGTGATATTCGGTGACTCACCGAAAGTCACCGAATAATTTGGTGATCCATCAATTTTGATTGTCAAATTGTCGCAAGAAAGTTTGGAAAACTGGGAAAAGGCAATTTGAGGTCCCTACTCGGCTTATCGCCGAATGGTTCGGTGAGGGACCCCTAGACCGTCATTTTGGCTGCACAAACTCATCACAAGTTCATTTTTTTTCCAATTTAGATGATTATTTGACTTCCCCAAAAGTTTATTTTTGATCTTTTAACCTAAATTCACTTCTCTAAGCCTATCATATTTCCTAATAACCTCCCATTAAGTTAAAAACCCTTGAAAATATTAAAATTTTGCTTTGAAAGTACTCCCAGAGAAGAAACTAGGATTCTTCATATTCAAGTGCAATCCAAAGTTTGCTTCAAAAAGGTTTTTCTCTTTTAGTTTTGTAAGGCTATCTAAAATATAGAAAGAGTTCTTCCATGTGGCCCATAAATCAGATTAGTTGAATTGTGAATGATTTAACCTTTCATGAATGTTTTCTTAAGATTTTTCCTAAAACCCTAGAATATTTTGACATGATATTAAAAGATTAATAATTCTCATGAGTTAATTTCTTGAATACATGTATTGCATTATTTACTATATAAATCCTGATTATTTTGTCTCTTAAGGTTGAATGTCTTGATGCATTGATTGGGAATAGAAGCATGAGCTGGTGAACCTATGAATGTGAATGGTATTGAATACGAATGTAACTTTCATGAGATATGATAGGTTGATTGTGAAGGGATTGAATCTCTATAAAGGTATGAACCATGTTTACCAACACTTTTTGATTTACTAGTCCAACCCTTTTTTTTTAATAAATCTATCCTTATTCTCCTAT
>JAABOM020080224.1:0-32235 GCA_011800125.2 Solanum clarkiae | reverse complement strand
TTGATTAAAGGTTTTACCACTGATTTTCCTGCATGATTTCATCTCTAAATTGCATGCTCTTTTACCCCTATTACACACCCCCTAAGTGTTTGATAAAACGTCTGGTTAGGGTTTCTTGTTGAATTGAAGGTTCAAAGCATGAAATATGATATGAATGATATCATAATGTTGAAATGAGCTTGTGTACACGATATACTCTAGATAAAGTGTTGCATTAGACCATGCCCAATCAAGGGGACTAAGAGCTCGGACAATCGAGGTGGGGGTTTGTACCCATCAACCATGTGAGGGCTTTGTACTTCACAACTAGGGTGATGGGGTGACATCATCATCAACCGAGGTGGAGGTTTGTACTCATAAACCGAGGTAGGGGTTTGTACTCATCAAATCATGTGAGGGGTTTGTACTTTACCACCAGGTTGATAATGTGTGATTATCGTCAACCATGTGAGGGGTTGGTACCACACCATCAGGGTGATTGGGTGGGATCATCATCAACAGGCCAAGGGTTTTATACTTTGGAAATCTAGTTGGTTTATGCTTCACTAATGATATCTTATATGAGCATAGTTTGCTTAAGCATGTTTTACTTACGCATTGATCATACATGCCATATTGTTATACTATGCCTCTTGTTTAATGTATGCATTTTGGGTACAATGTCTGTCTAATGTTGTATTACACCCCACATACTTAGTACATTCAAACGTACTAACGAATACTCTTGCCTACATGATATCACCATGTAGGAACCGGTGCCCAAGTTGATCATCCTCATATTCCATATGGTTAGATGGTGCTATTCCAAGCTTGTTGGTAAGTCCTTCATTTCGGGGACTTTGTTTATGTTTTCCTTTTATATATGTATTCTGACACTATCTTATGTTCTATTTGACTATGAGTGTGAGCCCGGTTACTTTGTCTTGGCCCCCGCTCTATCTATGTATGTAGAGGTGTTTGCTGGACAAGTTTTTTTTTATGATATGAGCTATGGTTCCTTGTCTTTTGATGATGATGTGTTCCAAAGCTTTCCCTTATCCCTAATCCCCCATTCTATTCTATCTATCTTTTTATGTTTCTGTGATCAAGGATGTGTAATGAGAAGTTAAGAGGCTTTCTTGGGGTTCCTCCGAGTTCCCCATTCGCCGGTCACATCTAGGCCCTAGCTTGGGTCGTGAAAAACCGAAAAAAGTTTGGCAATGTCAGTTTTCATACCTCCCCATCAAAACACATCCCTCAAATCTCTATACATGTTGGTAGCCCGGGGTAAATAGAATAGGAAGAACCTTGAGCCTCATCTAGAATCTTTTCACTCAAGCCATCAACACAAGACACATATAACCTACCTTGGTATCTAAGGACACTCTCCCCCATAGGAGAAAACCTCCACCTTACCATATTTTACCAATGCCTTCAATTCTAACAAAGCGGGGTCAAGATCTGGCTTAGCTTTCACCTCCTCAACCAATGAAGATTTAGAACCATCAACAATAACAACACCACCATTATCAACCTCTTCCAACCTAACTCCCAATCTAGCCAACCGATGGACCTCCTTAGCCACCTCTGCCCTCACCATCAACATGGTATAGACTACCTATAGACACTCTACTCAAAGCATCCACCGCAATATTAGCCTTATTGGGATGATAATGCATAATCATATCATAATCCTTATGAAGTTTTAACCACCTTCTTTTGCCTCAAGTGGAGATCTTTTTGAGTGAAAACATATTGGAGACTCTTACTATCGGTAAACACATCAACATGCACCCATACAAATAATAACTCCACATCTTTAATGCACACAGCACGGAGGCTAGTTAAAGATCATGGGTAGGATAATTCTTTTCATGCACTTTGAGTTGTGTAGAAGCATAGGCTATCGCCTTACCATTTTGCATCAACACACAACCCAAACCAACTCCAGAAGCATCACAATACAAAAATATCCTTATAGCCCTTCCATTAAAGACAAAATAGGAGTGGACACAAGCTTATCTTTCAAGGTTCGGAAGCTCTTCTCACACTCGTCGGTTCAAACAAACTTTGTGTTCTCTTGAGTCAACTTAGTCATGGGAGAAGCAAAAGAAGAGAACCCATTCATGAATCTCTGGTAGTAACGCACTAAGCCGAAGAAGCTCCTAATATCTGACGGGATCAATGTTCTAGGCCAATTTCTAATCACATTCTTCTTTTTAGGATCCACCTTAAAACCATCCCCCGACACTACATGACCTAGGAAGCAACCTCTTTTAACCAAAATTCGTATTTTTCATACTTGGCACACAACTTTCTTCCCTTAATCATTGGAGCACTACCCTCAAGTGGCCCATATGCTCCTCCTCACTATACGAATAGATCAAAATATCATCAATGAAGACCACAACAAACTAATCAAGGTAGGGTTTAAAGACCCTATTCATATGATCCATGAAGATAGACGGTGCATTGGTCAACCTAAAGGACATCACGACAAACTCATAACGACTATACCTAGTCCGGAAGGCTACTCCCTCACTTTCACTTGATGATACCCGGATTGAAGATCAATCTTAGAGAAGTGGCTAGGCCCTTGCAATTAGTCAAACAAATCATCAATTCTTGGAAGAGGGTACTTATTCTTTATGGTGACCATATTAAGTTGTCGGTAGTCAATACACATTCTAAGAGACCCATCCTTCTTTTTCACAAACAACACTAGTGCACCCCAAGGTGATTGGCTAGGCTTAATAAAACCCTTCTCCAACGAGTCCCTGAATTGCTCCTTTCAAATCCTTTAACATGTCAGGCCATACTTTAAGGGGGAATAGAAATGGGTTGAGTATCGGAGAGGAGGTATATACAAAAATCTATTTCCTTTTCGGAAGGAACACCAAGAAGGTCATTTGGAAAGACATCAAGAAACTCATTTACCACCGAAATCGACTCTATGGGAAGGACATTGGACTCCACATCCCTAACCCTCGCAACATGATAAAGACACCCCTTAGAGATAAACTTACAAGCTTTAATGCAAGAGATGAACCTACCCTTGACCACCACATCATGACTCTCCCACTCAAGGACAGGGTTTATTTGGGAATTAGAATTTGACCCTATGGGTTCTACAATAAATAGAGGCATAGTATGCATGCAACCAATCCATCCCAAGAATGACATTAAAATCAGCCATATCTAACTCCACAAGATCACAAGGCAATATTTTATGCAAGATACGAATGGGACAATTTCTAAAGACCTTCCTAGCAACAATAGATGCACCAATAAGAGTAGACACCAAATATGACTTACACAACAATTCGGCCTCAACATGAAACTTTTTGGCAACCAAAGGGATAACAAAAGAAAGAGTGGCACCCGGATCAATCAATGCATACACATTAAAATCAAAGACTTTTAACATACCAGTGATGACATCGGGCACCTCATTAACCCCTTGCCTCCCATGTAAAGCATAAATTCGATTGTGCCTTGGGGAATGACCTTGTTAACGATCTCTTCCAAAAGGAATAATATTTGCACCTTGAGGATGGACCTCCTTACCCTTGTTGTAGTTACGAGGACAATCAATCTTTTTGTGACCAACTTCTCCATATCCATAACATGCATTAGTGTCTCTCAAACAGGGCCCCCATGGTCCCTACCACATTTTGGATACATATTATTAGGGAACACATTACCAACACCTTGGGTCCTTGGGACGTCATTGGCAAACCCCCTATTAGAAGCATGATAAGATCTTTGGCCTTTATGGAACTGACCACCCTTTCGACTTTGGAACCTACCCTCAAACCAGGCTCTCTTAGCCTCATTGCCCCTCCTCTTCCTAAACTTTTCCTCTTTCATATGCTCGGCATAGATCAACTAACATGACAAATCCATGTCACTAATCAACATAGCAGATCGACATTCCTCACTTACCGAATCGGGAACACCAATCACAAACTTGTTCTTTCTAGACCTTGTGTCGGCAACCAAGTGGGGAGAATATATAGAGAGTTGATTGAACTTAAGGGAATACTCTCTTACACTCATAGACCCTTCTCTCAAATTTATAAATTCCACCATCTTGGCCTCCGTAAGTTCAAGAGGAAAGAATCGATTAAGAAAAGTCGCCTTGAACTCTTCCTAAAGCACCACGTTGTTGACTCCCCTCTCCTTCCTCCATTGGTTGTACCATATTTGTGCTACCCGTCTAAGTTGCTAAGTCACCTACTCCGCCATCTCCTCCGACCTAACACCCATGATAGCCAATACCTTGTAGACCTCATCAATGAACTCTTGAGGGTCCTCATCCACCTTAGAACTATAGAATTCTAGTGGGTTCATCCTCATGAAGGCTCTTACCTGAGATGTCGATATAGGAGCATGAGAGGCTTTGGCCCCTTGATTGGCCTGATTAACCACAACTTGTCCAAGCAAAGTGAGTGCACCCCGAAGCTCACCATGAGCCGATTGCTCCTCAGGAGTGCGATATCTCCTTCCTCTTGTGTTAGGAATGATCTAGCATAGAAAAGTACCATCGTCGGGGGGAAATCTTACCTCAACTTCTATAGCACGACATAGAGTAAGAAGAAGGGAAACATTTTGTAAAACGTCTAATAGCCTCTTACTCATAGTTGTGGTACACAGCACAACATGAATTAGACTCTAATCGACGTGGTGTGATGGATGCCGAGGAACATTAATAACCTAGATCTGATACCAAGTTTTTCACCACCCAAGCCTGGGGCCTAGATATGACACGGCGCATGGGGAACCCGAAGAGACTCCAAGCAAGCCTCTTAACATATCATTACATATCCTTGGTCATAGAAGAATAAAATACAATAAAAATATGTAAATAGGGATAAACGAGGCTAAAGGACAACTTTCATATCATAAACATCAAGAGTCAAGAGAGAGTCAACACTCATGGCATTGTTCATAACAAGTACAACAACAACTCTAATCATAGAACTTAGCAGGGGCTAAGACAAGCAACTGGACTCACCCTTATAGTCAAAATATACAACAAAGAAAGTGAGTTTCAATACATAACATAAGAATATAAACGTCATCCTCGAAATGGAGGACTTACTAACTAGTTTGAGAAAATGATCAAGTGGGGCTACGGATACTACATGGTAACATCATGTAGTCATAGAGTATGTGCTAGTATGTTTGAATGTACTAAGTACGTAGGATGTAATGCAACAAGAGATAGACATCATAATCAAAATGCATAATAGTAAGCAATAGATAGCATAATAACAATATAACACGTACAATCAATGCTTAGAAAAATGCTTACATAGAGTATAATACATGTGTAATAAGAGACCATCATTATACAACTCATAGGTTACCAAGGTACAAACCCATTTGGTTTGTTAGTGGATCGTTACACCCTACCACCTTATGGTGATTGAGGAACTAACCCCTCAACCTGGTTACCAAGGTACGAACCCCTTGATTGGTTGGTGGATAGTCATACCCTAACACCCCTGTTAAATTTAGGTACTAACCCATCAACCTAGTTATCGAGGAACAACCCCTTCATTAGTATCGAGGTATAAACCCCTCGACATAGTTACCCGGGTTCATAAACCCCCGAGTAAGGCATGGTCACTTTCCGACACTATATAGGAGAATATCATATACATACATTCCTTTAATCATCATAAAATCATTCAACTCATTAGATAGGAGTTGGACCTTCATTTCCTCAAAATACATTACCTGGACATTTTATCAAACACTTGGCATGTGCGTAGTGCTAGTGTAAAACCATGCAATTCAAGAGTGGAATCATGCTGCAAAATTCAGTGTAAAACCATCAATTTATACTTGGTAACATCCTAAAACAATATAAATCAAAATCATTCATCAAATCTTACAATAGATCTTAGATTTGTAACGACCCTAAAAGTTGCCCAAAAATATGCTTTGGAAGTGCCCAGAATCATAATTTCCATATATCACAAAATCTGTGTACGATATTGAAAATCCGACTTTATATTCTTATTCAGGGGTCAAATTAAGAGGAAAATAGATCTAACCCTGATATAAGAGCAATCGATTAGCAATTTTGATTTTACAAAAATGCAATTTCCAGAGAGGCTTGCGTACCCCTAACGTGACGTGACTGGGGCGCACAGATGCACAAAACCAGATTTTGCAATAGGGACATGATGCGAAAATATGTAATTTTCTGCGCAGCTAAATTTTGTGTGGTCCAAGACTTTTGGGTCTTAGGCCTAAGTGCTGCCACACGTGAAATTACCTACATTTAGCCAATTTGCACCCTTATATCATTGTAAACATTCCCGTATACTCATTCAAACATTTAGCGAATATTTCATCTCCTAAAACTAAGACCCAAAACCCTCTCTGAATCTTAAGGAATTCAACTAGGAATTCAACCAAGCTTTAAGTCTACATCTCCAATCTTCATCAAGTTCAAGTCCAAAGCTAAGGTATGTGAGTTTCCTTCATGGGTTCTTTTCACATATGATGCCAAGCTTCCTTTTATACTAAATGGAATGATTTAAAGTAGATTTACTCATACGTTTTACTTATTATGGAATTCACTGCACACTATGCTGAGGTTTATGAAATTGTGACTATTTTACTATGTTTTGGACTATGAATCTAAGATCTAATGTGAGATTTGATGTGTATTTCATGAGGGAGTTACATAGTATCTATTGATGATTTTACATTAAATTTTCTAGCATAATAATACTCTTGAATTGCATGATTTTACACTAGCATTACACACCCTATAAGTGTTTGATAAAATAACAGGTTAAGGTTTCTTAAAGAATTGAAAGTCATATGCATGTATTACAAATTGAATGACTTTATGATGATAGAATAACAATGGAATAATGATGCAACGATGATGAAAAGAGATGTGTACATATGGTGATGAAAGGAGTATACATATGTATGATATTATCTCTATAGTGTTGGGGATGACCAAGCCTTGCTCGGGGGGTTGTAGCCCTAGGAAACCTTGATGAGGGGTCGGTACCTCGATCACCTAATTCAGGGAGTGGTAGGCATGGGTAACCTTGTTGGGGTTTGTACCCATTAACCTTATTGGGGTTTTGTTCCCATCAACTTTGTTAGAGGGGTTTGTACTCCATCAACCTTGTTAGAGGGTTTGTACTCCATCAACCATATGAAGGGGTTTTATCTCATGTGTCTATCCAATAGGGTGGTAGTCCTTGGATTGCACTATGAATGATCACTCCTTACACTTATTTTATGATCAATATAAGCATGATTTACTACGAGCATTTTCCATGCATGTCATATTTCTATATGTACTCATTGCTTATGTGTATGTATTTCGATTATGTAACCATCACTTGTTGCATTTCATCCTACATACTTAGTACATTCAAAGGTACTAACGCATATTTTATGCCTACATGATGTCACCATGTAGGAAGCGGTACAACGCTTGATCATTCCACATGGCTAGTATGATTGTCTCTCAATCTTGTTAGTGAGCCCTCTATTTTGGGGACACTGCTTATGATCTTTTTCTACATACAAAGACTATTTTACCCTTATTCATGTATTGACTATGAGGGTGAGCCTGATTATTTGTCGTGTCCCTCGCTCTTATTTGTATAGTAGAGGTGTTGTTGAATATGTTTTATATCTATGTTATGATCCTTGACTCTCTTGTTTCTTGATATTATGATATGGAAGTTTATCCTTAGCCCTAATTCCCTTGTTTATACTTATCTCTTATTTTCATGTAAATTTCTTCCGCGACCAAGGATGTGTAATGATATACTATGAGGCTTGCTTGGAGTTCTTTCAGGTTCCCCATTTGTCGATCACGTCTAGGCCCTCGACTTGGATCATGACAAAGATTGAATCAGAGCATTAGATTGTTAGGTCCTCAGATTCCAACACACCGCGTTGACTAGAGTTTTATTCATGGCTGTGTTGTGCACCAAAACTATGAGTAGGAGGCTATGAAACATTTTAGGAAATGTTTCCCTTCTTCATGCTCTAAGTCGTACTATAGAGTTGAAGTAAGTTTTTCCCCTAATGATTGTACTTTGCTATGCTAGATCATGACTAACACAAGAGGAAGACGAGCCCGCACACCCAAGGAGCAACCAGCCAATGGAGAGCTTAGTGGTGCTCTCACTTGGCTTGCACAAGTTGCAACTAATCAATCTAATAAAGGAGCCAAATACCCTCATGCTCCTACACCATCATATCGGGTGAGATATTTCATGAGAATGAATCCCTCGGAATTCCATAGGTCAAAGGTGAATGAAAACCCCTAAGAGTTCATTGATAAGGTCTACAAGATTTTATCAATCATGGGCGTGAGTCCAGAGGATAAGGCGGAGTTGGCAGCCTACCAACTCAAAGGGATAGCACAAATTGGTACAACCAATGGAAGGAGGAAAAGGGATTCAACAATGTGGTGCTTTGGGAAGAGTTCAAGGTGGTCTTCCTTAATTGGTTCTTCCCCCTTAAGTTTAGAGAAGCGAATTTGGTGGAATTTATGAATTTGAGACAAGGTTCCATGAGTGTGAGGGAGTATGCTCTCAAGTTCATTCAATTTTGAAAGTTTTCTCCTCACTTTGTTGCGGACCCAAGGTCGAGAATGAACAAATTCGTGATTGGTGTTTCTGACTTGGTTAGTGAGGAGTGCCACTACACTATGTTGATTAGTGACATGGACTTGTCACATTTGATGACCTATGTTGAACAAATGGGAGAGGAGAAGTTGAGGAAGAGAAGGGGTCATGAGGCCAAAAGGGCCCATTTTGAGGGTAAGTTCCAAAGGAGTAGCCAGTTCCATCGAGGCCAAGGATCTTCTCATGCATTTCAAAAAAGGGTTGCAAATGACTTTTTGAGGGCCCAAGGTATTAGGGGTGTGGATCCTAACGATGTGTGTTCGAAATGTGGTAAGGGTCATGGTGGCCCATTCTTAAGGGATACCAGTGCTTGTCATGGCTGTGGGGAAATGGGGTATAAGGCAACAAATTGCCTTCAAAATTGCAACAAGGGTAATGAGGTTCGTTCGCAAGGTGCTAATGCGGTTCCTTTGGGGAGAGGTGGCCGACAAGATGGTGCCCCAAGGCACAATCGATTTTATGCTTGGCATGGGAGGTAAGGGGTGAGGTCCCCATATTCTTACTAGTATGTTGAGAATCTTTGACTTTGATGTGTGTGCATTGATTGATCCGGGTGCCACTTTTTTTTGTTACCCCCTTTGTTGCCAAAACGTTCCATGTTGAGCCCGAATTATTGCATGAGTCATATGAGGTGTCTACTCCTATTTGTGCATCTATTGTTGCTAGAAAAGTCTATAAAAGTTGTCCTATTTGCATCTTGCATAAAACGTTGCCTTGTGATCTTGTTAAGTTGGACATGGTTGATTTTGATATCATTCTTGGGATGGATTGGTTGCATGCATACTACGCTTATATTGATTGGAAAACCCGTAGGGTCAAATTTCAATTCCCAAATGAGCCCATCCTTGAGTGGGAAAGTCAGGATGTGGTGGTCAAGGGTAGGTTCATCTCTTGTATTAAAGCCCGTCAGGTGATCGCTAACGGGTGTGTTTACCATCTTGTGAGGGTTAGAGATGTGGAGTCCAATGTCCATCCTATATTGTCGATTCCGGTTGTAAATGAGTTTCTTGATGTCTTCCCAAATGACCTTCTCGGTGTTCCTCCTAAAAGGGAAATAGATTTTGGTATAGATCTCCTTCCCGATACATAACCTATTTTTGTTCCCCCTATACGTATGGCCCCGGTAGAGTTGAAGGGACAATTGAGGAATTGTTGGAGAAGGGTTTTATTAGGCGTAGCCAATCCCCTTAGGGTGCACTGGTGTTGTTTGTGAAAAAGAAGGATGGGTCCCTTAGAATGTGTATTGACTACCGGCAACTCAATAGGGTCACCATCAAGAGTAGGTATCCTCTTCCAAGAATTAATTATTTGTTTGCCTAATTATAAGGGGCTAGCCATTTCTCTAAGATTGATCTTCAGTACAAGTATCATCAAGTGTAGGTGAGGGAGTATGATATTCCAAAGACGACCTTCTAGAATAGATATGGGTATTATGAGTTTGTTGTGATGTCTTTTGGGTTGACCAATGCACCGGCCATCTTCATGGACCTTATCAATAGGGTCTTCAAACCCTACCTTGATTCATTTGTTATGGTATTCATTAATGATATTTTGATCTATTCTCGTGTGAGGAGAAGCATAAGGCTCATTTGAGAGTGGTGTT
Organism: Solanum clarkiae; assembly: GCA_011800125.2. Classification (NCBI taxonomy): domain Eukaryota; kingdom Viridiplantae; phylum Streptophyta; class Magnoliopsida; order Solanales; family Solanaceae; genus Solanum; species Solanum clarkiae. The sequence goes on along the minus strand of JAABOM020080224.1, from coordinate 21,969 downwards.
GCAAATATTGATGAAGGAGAAATTGTATGCTAAATATGAAAAGTGCAAATTTTGGTTGAAGGAGGCTGCCTTCCTAGGACGTGTGGCGTCAGGGGATGGTATCAAGGTGGATCCTAAGAGACCGATGTGACTAGAAATTATCCTAAACCATTGAACTCGTTGGATATTAGGAGCTTCTTGGGCTTAGCAGGTTATATTAGAGATTCGTGAATGTGTTTTCTTCCATTGCTTCCCCTATAAAAAAATTGACTAAAAAATGCCAAGTTTGTGTGGATCGATGAGTGTGAGAAGAGCTTCCAAACCTTGAAAGATAAGCTTATGTCTGCTCCTATATTGTACTACCAAATGGGCTAGAGAAATTTGTTGTGTATTGTGATGCTTCTAGACTTGTGTTGGCATGGGTTGTATTCTAATGCAAAATGGTAAAGTCATAGCCTATACTTCTAGGAAACTCAAGGTGCATGAAAAGAACTACCCTACCTATGATCTTGAACTAGCCGTCGTAGTATTTGCATTAAAGATTTGGCATCATAACTTGTATGGGGTGCATGTTGATGAGTTCACCGATCATAATAGCCTCCAATATGTCTTCACTTAAAAAGATCTTAACTTGAGGCAAAAGAGATGGTTAGAACTTCTTAAGGACTATGATATGAGTTTGCTTTATCATTCGGGTAAGGCTAATGTGGTTGCCGATGCTTTGAGTAGGGTGTCTATAGGTAGCCTAGCTCATGTTGATGGTGGTGATAAGGAGATGGCTAAGGAAGTGCATCAGTTGGCTAGATTAGGGATTAGGTTGGAGGAGGTTGGTGATGGTGATATCGCTGTTGTAGATAGTTCTAAGTCCTCCTTGGTTGATAAGGATAGCGAAACAAGATCCTGACCCCTTCTTGTTAGAATTGAAGGCCATGGTGAAAGAGTACAAAGTGGAGGCTTCTTCCCAAGGGAGAGATGGTGATCTAAGATACCAATGTAGGTTGTGTGTACCTTGTGTTGATGGCTTGATAGAAAAGATCCTTGATGAGGCCCATAATTCTTCTTAATCTATTCTCCCAAGTTCTACCAAAATGTTTAGAGATTTGAGGGAGGTGTATTGGTGGGGAGGCACGAAGAGGGACATTGCCAAATTCGTTTCCGGTTGTCATAGTTGTCAACAAGTCAAAGCCAAACATCAAAGGTTAGGTGGCCTCACCCAAGACATAGAGATTCCTACTTAGAAGTGGGAGGTGATTTAAATAGATTTTGTTGTTGGGTTTTCCTAGACTAGAAAGGGATTTGACTCTATTTGTGTTGTGGTCGATAGGATGTTAAAATCGTCACTTTCTACCAGTTAAGACCACATATGGGGTTGAAGAGCATGCTAGGTTGTATATCTATTACTTGGTGAGATTGCATGGGTTTCCTCGATCCATCATATCGCATCGTGGAGCTCAATTTTTTTCACATTTTTGCAGATATTTCCAAAGTGGTCTTGGTACTAATTTAAGCTTTCTATAGCCTTCCACCCTCAAATGGATGGCCAATCCTAAAGGACCATCCAAAAACTTGAGGATATGCTTAGATCTTGTGTATTGGAGCTTAAAGGTTGTTGGGATGATCATCTTTCATTGATTGAGTTTGCCTACAACAATAGCTATCATTCTAGCATCAATGTTGCTCTATTTAAGTCTCTTTATGGTAGGCATTGTAGATCACTGGTTGGGTTGTTTGAGGTTGGTGAGGTGGCCTTATTTCTTGTTATGGAGGAACTTGAGAAGGGTAGGATGATTGGGGTAAGGTTGAATACGGCCCAAAGCCGTCAAAAGTCTTATGAAGATGTGAGGAGCAGGGAGCTTGGACTGATTAGGGAAAGGTTGACTACGGCCCAAAGTTGTCAAAAGTCTTATGACGATGTGAGGAGAAGGGAGCTTGAAGTAAAAGTTGATGATTGGGTTTATTTGAAGGTGTCACCCATGAAAGGTATGGTCCATTTTTGCAAGAAGTGCAAGTTGAGCACTAGATATGTGGTCCCTTATAGGGTGATGAGAATGATCGGTAACATGGCCTATGAGTTGGATTTTCCTAGAGAAATGGAATTGGTTCATCCAGTCTTTTATGTGTCGATGTTGAGGAAGTGTGTGGGAAATCCCAATGCTATTATACCTCTTGATGTTTTGGGGGTAGTTGAAGACAACTTGACATATGAAAAGGTTCGAGTTCAGATTTTGGATAGTCAAGTGAAGAGATTGAGGAACAAGGATGTGGCTTCCGTTAAGGTCCTTTGGAGGAATCAACAAGTCAAAGGTGCATCATGAGAGGCCGAATTGAACATGAAAAAACAATATCCTTATCTTTTCCACTCCAGTCAAGCCTAAGGTATCACTCTAAGTCCTATTAGTGATTTCAAGTCTAAGTTCATCCCATGACATATGCATATATTCATATTTAAATTGACAAGTTCATGATGATCTTACACTTATGATGAGATTTTTAAAATGATGTTTAGATGCATTATGGCATCCTTATGTGGGATGAAATTTTTCATGTTTATATCTCTCATATACGTCTCTTTAACATTAGGGGACGAATGTTCCCAAGGGGGAGATATTGTAACGACCTCAAGAAGTCCCTGAAAATGTGCTTTAGAAGTGCCAGGAATCGTAATTCCCATAGATCTCAAAATCCATGCGCAATATCAAAAATATGACTTCATACTCTTGTTCAGTGGGTCAAATTGAGGAAAAAATGGGTCCAACCCCGATTTAAGAGTAATCGATTAGCAATTTTGATTTTTCAAGAATGCAATTCGCAATGAGGTTTGCGCACCCCTAACGTGATGGTGCTAGAGCACGCAGATGAAGAAAACCAGATTACGCAACAGGGCTGTGACGCGAACCTAAGTAATTTTCTTCCCAGTTAAATTTTGTGCGGCCCAAGACTTCGGTCCAAGACTTGTGGGTCTTAGGCCTAAGTGTTCCCAAATCTGAAATTACCTTTAATTAGCCATTTTCACCTTCATATCATTCTAAACATTCCCTAATACTCATTCAAATACTTAGCCAATATTTCACCTCCAAAATTTAAGTCCTAAAAGCCTCTCTGGATCTTAAGGAATTCAACCAAGATTGCACCTCCCAAATTTAAGTCCTAAAAGCCTCTCTAGATCTTAAGAAATTCAACCAAGCTTCAAGTCTCCATCTCCAATCTTCATCAAGTTCATCTCCAAAGCTAAGGTATGTAGGTTTCTTTCATGGTTCCTTACACCCATGATGCCAAGCATCTTTTTACTCTAAATTGCATGATTTAAAATTGATTTACTCATGGGTTTTACTTATTATGAAATTCACCGCACACTATGTTAGGATTTATGAAATTGTGTCTATTTTACTATATTTTGGACTATGAATCGAAGATCTAATGTGAGATTTGATGATGGGTTTTGATGTATATTGCTTAAGGGTGTTACAAAATTTTTATTGATGGTTTTACATTGAATTTTCTAGCATAATAACACTTTTGAATTGGATTGTTTTACACTAGCACTACACACCCTCTAAGTATTTGATGAAATGTCCAGTTATGGTTTATTGAAGAATTGAAGGTCCTATGCATGTCTTATGAATTGAATGACTTTATGATAATGGAATGATGATGAAAATGGATATATGTATATGATGATTAAAGGAGTGTATATATGTATGATATTATCTCTATAGTGTTGGGGATGACCAAGCCTAGTTCGGGGGTTTGTAGGCCTGATTAACCTTGTTGATGGGTTGGTACCTTGATCACCTAATTCGGAGGGTCGTGGGATCGGGTAACTCTATTGGGGGTTTATACCCATTAACCTTGTTAGGAATTTGTATCCATCAACCTTGTTGGGGACAGGGGGGAGGGGGGGTTTGTACTCTATCAACCTTGTTGGGGGGTTTGTACTCCATCAACCTCATGAAGGGATTTGTACCTCAGGCGCCTATCTAGGGGGGTGGTAGGCCTTGGATTGCACTATGAATGGTCACTCCTTACATATGTATCATGTTCTATATAAGCATGATTTTACTTTAAGCATCATTCATATATGTCATATTGTTATATGCTACTCATTGCCTATGCTTAAGCATTTCGATAGTGTTACTTATCTCTTGTTGCATTGCATCCTACATACTTAGTGCATCCAAACGTACTAATGCATGATCTATGCCTACTAGTACGATTTCTCCCAAGCTTGTTTATGATTCCTCCATTCCGGGGATGATGTTGGTGATCTCATGCTATACTCTAAGAGCATCTTGATTTTATGTATGTATTGAATATGAGGATGAGCCCGATTGCTTATCTTGGCCCTCGATAAGTTCTATGTTTATAGGTGTTGTTGGACATGTTATGTATCTATTCTATGATCCTTGACTATCTTTTTCTTGACATTTATGTTATCAAGTTTCCCCTTAGTCCCTTTTGCCCTTACTTCTAATCTATTATGTCATTTACTTTCTTCCGCGACCAATGATATGCAATGATATGTTAAGAGGCTTGCTTGGGGTCCCTTCCGGTTCCCCATGTGCCGTGTCACGTCTAGGCCTTAGTATTGGGTAGTGACACAAAACATTTGGACCTAAGTTCCTAGCTTTTATGCCATGACCCTTTGGTTGATCCTACTATTATGGTTACATCTTTCTTGCAAAAAACAGATGAAATCAACGATACCTAAACTATTATTGAGCAACAAAATTTACACCTTTTTTGGATAAATATTACTGGGTGATACATAACAATATTTTCGTACACCAAAAGTCTTCCGTTTTTCTTAAGATATCATACCAAGTCAAACAGTGTCATATAAAATTGGATGGAGAGAGAAATTTTATGCTATATTCTTCCAAGTCAAACTTTTGGGCATGATATAATGAATATATGTTGGTATTTGTATCTTCAAAATACATGACAAATCAAACTTATTATCCACAAAGGGGCAAATCTAGAATTAAAAATTGAAAAAAGAATTTGATATACTCTGAAACTTGCTATTTAGAGATGATATACACCTCGTTATAAAAATGGCTCGCATCTAACCCTATAGTTTTGTATATGCAATGAATAGCCTTTTGGATTGCTATAAATATTATATAAGAACCTTGTTTTAAAATAAATCATTATTCAAAAGGAAATAATTTATGAAAAGATCCAGCAAAATATTGTTATTAAATAGATAATGAATAACTATGACGTTTATAAGCTTTAAGAAATGTGAAATTGTTTGATTATCTTTTTACTTAATAAATATTTATTCTCGAATGCATGAAGCTTTCTTATGGTTTCTTTCGTTCTACCACATGATCTTTAAACAAAACAACTAAAGTAACAGTTTTCTATCTAAGTCCAACAGGTGGAAGTTATCAAATTGAATTTGATAAGAGAAAAATCGAGCAATATCAAAATATATAAACAAGTCTAATATTGGTAAAGCATTTCATAAAAGGTCTAAATATACTACAAAATTGTACAAATCAACTGATGAACACTCCTAATCAATAGAGAATGATAATAAAACCAGCAAGTAACTTTAGAGTTCCCAACAAAAGCAATAGTCCATCTGTGTCCAAAAAGTGAAACAAAATAATTTTATCAGGAAAACATCTTCTGCAACTACCATAACCAAAATTCAAAAAAAAGAATACCCTCTGAAGTATTAGAGCCTAATTGATTGATTACATCTCCATTTAAAAATAATTTCAGAAATATCTACCACTTTATTGTTCATATTTCTTCATCTCTTATGATGATATTTATGTGTACGATTAGTAGACTTATGTAATCTTGTACTTTTCTTGTCACACTACACCAAAAATAATTTTTAGCAGCAATTAATTAATGGTAATAGCTTAATTATCACTAATTATAGCAGCAATTAATTAATGGTAATAGCTTAATTATCACTAATTATATTTTTTAAGTGGCAATTATTAGTGAAAATTGCATTTTAGCACTCTTTGTAAATGTCCCTAAAGCCTGTTAATATACCACTAAAATCGTTAACACTCTTTATTGATATACATATTTATTATTGCTAGAAGTTTCTTTTGTTATAGCGTTTATTACTAAAACAACAATTACTATTCCTCTGTCTCAAAGAATAGTCAGATTCTATGTGGAAGTAACAAAAAAAATATTACATACTTAAGGCAATAACAAGAGGAGACAGAATTCAACTCAAACACCATTACACAATACCTTTCTCTTTTTCATTTTTGGGTTGGATTTATGCAACATCATCTTGTTGTATAGAAGTCAAAATTATATTCATCGGAAAGCTACATAAACATCGGATGATTAGATGGGTAAACCAACATTCAAAATCTATTCATGTTGCAAGACAACCACATTTCATATTCATAGTGCAAAATAGTTTAACCGATAACTTACTTCAGTGGATGATTCGCGGACACTTCTATATTCTATAGTTGAAGGTCCAGAAGAAATACCCATCCCCATATTCTCGATGACATTCTCTGTAGTTACTCTGGGTGTAGCAGTTTCTTCTACATGCATATACTATTAGGAGTAAAGACATCATGACTTGGACTCAACGGAGTTATGTTATTTTCTTCTCCTTTATAATAATACACTTATTAATTACCACATCAAGAAAAGATTTTGATCCTCTTTTTAACAAAAGAGATTAAATTCATCATAGTACTTTAATCTCTTTGCTAACATTGAATATTCCATACTATATATAAAGTAAAAGTCTCACGAAAGAAACATGTTTATTAATTTCTTACCATGTAGGTCCATGCGTTTGGTATTGTTCTGTTGTCTAATGTTTGTACTTGCTTGCTCATTTGGGAAAACGTCCTCAGGCAGGTCATTATCAAAAATAATAGAACTGGTTGGAATGAAATTATTCTGTTGCGGCCTAACAAGATAAAAATTATATTGAATGTCAATATTTTGGCCCAGATCCCCTTCAAAGTTCTATTCCAATGGAAAGCAAACCAATAGAAATGTACGGATGATCTTAGATTACAGTATTACAAATCTTTCTTTCTTTGGGCTCTAGAAAGTAACATTCTTTTCTCACAAATGAAGTAAGGCATTGTGTAATAGTTACTGACAACAAGGTAATAGTATATGTCTAATTGTAGGTAATCAAGCATATACTATTAAGAATTACAAGGATGATCGTTATGAGAATATGTAAATGCACCTTCTGCAATTTGCTTTACTTATTGTTGTGTTCCTGGAAAGATCCCATCAATACTGTGCTATGACTCACACCAAAGTTACAATAATAAACTTATTAATTACCATATCAAGAAATGATTTTGATCCTTTGTTTTAACAAAAGACATTAAATTCAACATCGTCCTTTAATCTCTTTGCTATAACTGAACATTCCAAGCTATACAAAAAATATAAATATCAAGAAATGAACATGCTTTTTAATTTCTTACCATGAATGTCTATAAGTTCAGTGTTGTTATGTTGTCTGGTGTCTGAACTTGCTTACTCATTTGGGAAAACGTACTCAGGTAGGTCGTCATAAAAAATACTAGAAGTAGTTTGAACTAAATTATTTTGTTGCAGCCCAACAAGATAAAAATCATATTGAATATCAATCGACCTTGGTAAAACTGACATCATTACACCATCAGTACCCGTGCTATGACGACTCACAGCTAAGTTAGAGATAGATTAAATAACTGGTATCTCAAATGATACATAATGACATACATGTCAAATTCGTTGGATAGTAACATGATCAGAAAGTATCTGAAAGCATGAACCACACCTGGGCGACTAGATGAACTACTATTGGATGATTCACCCATTTAGCCATTTCTTTTTGTAGCAGAAGGACCTGCAGCAATTCAAGTTGTAAGATTTAATATTTCGTGATTATTTATGTATTCTATCTTGATAAATCATAAAAGAACACAATTCATATCATATCTAGTCTTAGAAGAAACATGACCTTTCTTATCATTAAAATATTTTTTGAAATCACTCAACAAATTAAAAATGTCTAAAGCAAAATCGTTGTAAGGTGACTATATGAAACTACAAATATTCATTACTCAGTTTAATTAAAAATGTTGTAAGGTGACTATAAGAAAATAACCTGAAAATTAGTCAAGAAACACAACATCTAGCAGGAGAAAAGAGTTAAATGTAAAGAGTTATATATACACACATATAATGTGAAGAGTTGAATACTATATTGAATTTGACTTTGCGGTAAATGAAAAGCAAATATGAAAATTTATTTGCATTTGGACTCCAATTTGGGTCTCAAAAGTTGTAGTATTTTTGATAAAAATAGAAGTGGGTAAACATGGGATTAGAAATTAAAATTTCAAATTGAAGTTGAAGTTTTGTTGAAATTTTAAATTAAATTTTCAAATTTGAAAACTAAATCACATGGCCAAATGTTCTCTTAATATTTATTTTATTCCCAAAAAAGTCGAAAATAGTTAGATTCTTATATTCAAATACTAGAAAAATAATTATATGATATTTTTATTTAAGAAAAAAATATTTTTTGATGAGTCTATATAAAAATCGATCATTATATACTTTCTAAAGAAAAATTTTATGTCTTAAGTAGAAAATGCATAAATACTACTCAAACTATGGTCGAACTTTCAAAGACACATTTTACTTTTACGTGTGTCCTAGAAAATTTTCCAAAGTTTCAGAATTTTTTACAAAAATTCTATGCTTTACCGAAAATTTAATGAAGTTCAAGAAAAAATTCAATCACTCAAATTGTTAAAACAACACAACAAGTAGAAAAATCTATGAGGAAAGAAAAAAATAATTTAGAATGTGAATAATTATGAAAAATTAGCACACCATTAGAGTGATATTAGTAATTTGATGAAAAAGGATTGAATGAGAGAGGAGACACAAAAAATTACTGCACCCTCTATAAAAACCCTACTGCTGCTAGTACCTTGTCTTATAAAAAATTCAGTGGTGATGGACACAATGGCCGGTGGACAATCTCCTAAAGGGGTTGGTTAGCCCACTACTGTTACTCTGATAGTTTCATATGCAAAGATATTGAAGCCAGTAACTACACAGAAAGATAAAGAAGTATTTTGAAGATTTAGTAAGGAATGTAGTAAGAAGGACATATCAGAAGTCTGGAGGTGGAAAACACTTACTCAGATCTAGATAAAGGGAGCACGGGGCTTGGATTTTTCATATCTTGATAAAATTCATCAGATGAGCCACCTCCAAAGAACAACACCTATCTGATTAATAACATGTATATGAAAACTGACTATTATAAATATGTTTGTCCTATTGAATAAACAAACCAGTTAAGGAAAAAAACACAAATGTTAAATAGACCGCCTAAAAACCTGCAAGAAGTTTCATAAAGAATTTAAGAAAAAAATTATATTTTATCAAAAGTTGAACAAAGTTGAGAGGAAAGCTCAATAGCTCAAATCATTAAAACAACATAAAAATGTTAAGAATCTTCAAAGGAAGAAAGAAATATGGAACAATTATAAAAACTCATAATTGAGAAACGAAGTACATGTTTTTGTTTTGTTTTCAATCCTTCTCTTTTTATCTTTCAATTTCATTTATTATAATAAATGCAGTAGAAGACTAAATTTAATAGCGATTATCTTGAAGTAAAAAAAAATACAAATAGAAGAAGGGTCAGTTTCAAATCATATGTGACAAAAATATTTTTTGTATTGGTATAAATCACAAAAATATTTTTTGTATCGTCAAAAATCATTAAACTAAGTACAGAAAAAATTACAACTACTCCATTGTAATGACCTCGAAAGTATTTCTGACATTTTCGACCAAATAATGACTTTGCCCTTCCCAAAAGTTGTCCTGAGTCATTTTTTATCAAGTCTAAAAGTTGAATTAATTTTGAATCCTTGTAAAAAGTTGGAGTTTTGCTAAATAAAAAGTTTTTAAAAGATTAAAGTTGGAAATTTTGAGTTTTGGGGTCATGTTGAAATTCAGTGTTGGATTGTGATTTTGTCGATTCCATCAGCTCCAAAATACTGAATCTGGTCTAGGAGAACTTGCAACTTCATTTGGAGTTGAAATAGAGATTTTAGGCCCAATGTTCAATTTTCAATTTATTTTTAGACCATAAGTTTGACTTTAGTCAATATTCAGAGTTTGGAGGCTCGGATTATAATTTCGCCAGTTCTGGTGGTTCCAGATGGTGAAATTAATGCTACAAATGGCGTCATTGCAATTTTTAGTGAATTAGAAAATATTTTGAGTTTTAGAGTCCGAAACTCATTTAATTGATTTTTCTAGGGTTCTGGACCAAAGAGGTTTCAAATTTGTATTCTGACAATGAGTCCGAAAATGTCATTCTTGATAGGTTTTCATATTTGGTTTGTGTTCACGGGCTTCCTAACGAATTCCAAAGGACCTCTTTTCATGTTCACTCTGTGCGTGTTAGTGTGAACTGTTCTGGTGCAAGCCCCACTTGTACTCCGCGTTTGCGAAGTGTAAAAAGTCATTGAATTATGTCCAGTTTTAAATGATGTCTTTTATTCAATTTCCATAATTTTCAATACTCCAAGCTTCGTTTAGAGAGGGATTTCAAGGTTTTTCAAGACAAACTGATTAGGTAACTTTTTTCTAACCTATTTCATTTATTTTCATTGATTAACCTGTGTTTTTAACTTATAATTTTGGGATTTTAATGTCACAACCCAAGCCTGGGGCCTAGACATGACACGATGCAAAGAGAACCCGAAGGGACCCCAAGAAAGCCTCATAGCACATCATTACACATCCTTGGTCACGGAAGCAATAAAATAGCAATAAAAGAGTAGAAATAGGGATATCTGGGGCTAAGGAACATCATTCATATCATAATAACAAGAGTCAAGGAGAGTCAAAGATTATAAGATTACACATGACACTCCAACAACACTTCTACTACATAGATAAGAGCGGGGGCCAAGACAAGCGACCGGGCTCGCCCTCAAATTGACTATAGAGGAAACCTTCATTTTTGCTGCATTCTTAAGACTTCCAAGCAAGATGAGTCGACGTCAGAAGTATGAAAGAGCTGAAGTGATTATTGAAGAATTAGGCCTGGAAAGGTATGTGAGCTACCTGGTCAACATTTACATAAAAGAAAGGTAGTCTTAGAACATAACATGAGATAATAAGTTACGTCACCGGAATGGTGAAATCACCATAAAGCTTGAGTGGAATCGTACTAACCACGTGGATGGGGATGCTCAAGCGAGACTCTGGTTCCTACATGGTGACATCATGTAGGCATAGAGTATGCGTTAGTATATTTGAATGTACTAAGTATGTAGGATGCAATGAAATAAGTGATAAGCACCATAAGCAAAATGCATAGCATAGGCAATGGGTAAGCAATAACAATATGGCATGTATGAACGATTCTTGAAGTAAAACCATGCTTATGTAGAATATAATCCATGTGTAAGGAGAGACCATTTTAGTGAATATCCAAGCCCTATCACCTCCTTGGAGAGTCGCATGAGGTACAAACCCCTTCATGTAATTGATGAGGTAGAAGCCCCCCAATGTGATTATCAAGGTACAAACCCCTCGACATGGTTGCACGGGCCTGCCACCTCCCGAGCGAGGCGATTGAGGTACAAACCCCTCGACAATGTCACCCGAGCCTACAACCTCCTGAGTGAGGCTTGGTCATTTTCCCCACACCATTGATATAATATCATATACATGCATACCTTTCATCAAAATATAGTAGTTCAACACATAAGACATGCATTAGACCTTCAATTCCTCAAGAAATCATAACCCGGACATTTTATCAAACACTTGGTGGGTGTGTAGTGCTAGTGTAAAACTTTGCATTTCAAGAGTAGAATCATGCTAGAAAATTCAATGTGAAACCATAAATAGATACTTGGTAACACCCCCAAGAAATATATACCGAAGCCTCTTCATCAAATCTCACAATAGACCTTAGATTCATATCTCAAAACATGCTAAAACAACCATAATTTTATGAAACCCTAACATAGTGTGTAGTGAAATTCATAATAGATAAGACCCATGAGTAAATCAACCTTAAATAATGCAATTTTAGGTAAAGAGAGCTTGGGTGTCATGATTGAAAGGAACTCATGAAAGAAACACACATACCTTGACTTTGGAGAATTCTTGAAGAAGATTGAAGATGGAGACTTAAAGTTTGAATGAGAACCTTGAGATCCGGATGAGTTTTGAGACTTTAATTTAGGAGTGAAATATTTGGCTGAGCGTTTAACTTAGTATTTTGGAATGTCTTAAATGATATAAGGGTGAAATATGGCTAAGTATAGGTATTTTTACGTTTGGGAATACTTCGGCCCAACTCCCAAAGGCCTTGGACCGGATAAGAAAGATAGTGCACAAAATACACTATAGTGCGCCCTTGGCGCGTCGCGCTAGGGGCGCGGATCGTCTCTGGAAATTGCATTTTTGTGATTTTCAAGTTTTGCTATGGTTGCTCTTAAATCGGGGTCAGACCCATTTTCCACTCAATTTTACCCTTTGAACAAGAATACGAAGTCGAATTTTTTGATATCAAGCATGAATTTTGAGATATATGGAAATTACGATTCCGGGCACTTCCGAGGAACATTTTTGGCACTTTTTAGGGTCGTTTCAATATCTCTCCCTTGAGAATATTCATCCTCGAATGTCAAGAAACGTATATGAGAAATGCAAGAATAACAATTTCAACCTACAAAAGGATGTAACAATGCACTTAAACATCATTTCAAAAATCTCAACAAAAGTATAAAATCAACATGAACTTGTCAATTGAAACATGAACCTAGGCAATGACATGAGGGCTGAACTTAAGAATTGAGATCATATAAAGGACTTATATCAATACCTTAGGATTGAGTGGAGTGGAAAAAATAAGGGTATCGCTTTTTCATATCCGCTTCAGCCTCCCAAGTAGCACCTTTGACATGTTGGTTCCTCCAAAGGACATTAATGGAAGCAACTTACTTGTTCCTCAACCTCTTCACTTGCCTATCCAAGATCTCTACTTGAACTTCTTCATATTTCAAGTTGTCTTCTACTACCCCCACAACTTCAAGATGCACAATAGTATTAGGATCATGCACACATTTCCTCAACATAGACACATGAAAGACTGGATGAACCAATTCCATTTCTCTAGGCAAGTCCAACTCGTAGGCCACCTTACCAATCCTTCTCATTACCCTTTACAGACCCACATATCTAGGGCTTAACATGCCCTTCTTATGAAGATGGACCACACCCTTCATCAGTGATACCTTCAAATAAACCCAATCACCAATCTTGAATTTAAGATCCCTTCTCCTCATATCGGCATAAGTCTTTTGGCGACTTTGGGCTACTTTCAACATTTGTATAATCATTCTTACCTTTTCCATAGCATCAATAATAAAATCCAGACCCAATAAGGCCACCTCTCCAACCTCAAACCACCCAATTGGTGATCTACAATATCTACCATAGAGAGCCTCAAAAGGAGCCATATCTACACTAAAATGATAGCTATTGTTATGTGCAAACTCAATCAATGGAAGACGATCATCCCAACTACTCTTAAGCTCCAATATACAATCCCTAAGCATGTCCTCAAGAGTTTTAATAGATCTTTCGGCTTGGCAATCCATTTGAGGCTAAAAGGTCGTAAGCTTTAACTTGGTTCCAAGACCTCTTTGGAAAGACCTCCAAAAGGGTAAAGTGAATTTTGCACCACGGTCCGATATAATGGACAAAGGAACCCCATGGAACCTCACCAAGTCATGAATATATAACCTAGCATAACCTTCAGCCCCCTATGTAGTCTTAACCAGTAAAAAGTGAGCCAATTTTGTCATCCTATCAACCACGACCCACATGGAATCAAAACCCTTTCTAGTCTTGGGTTGTCATGACCCAAGCCTAGGGCCTATACGTGACATGGCGCAAGGGGAACCCGAAGGGACCAAAAGCAAGCCTCTTAGCACATCATTACACATCCTTGGTCGCGGAAGCAATAAAATACAACATGAGATAGTAAATTGGGATAACTGGGGCTAAGGGACATCTTTAATATCTTAATCAACCAGAGTCAAGAGATAGTCAAAGATTGTGAAACTACACATGACATGTCCAACAACACCTCTACTACATAGATAAGAGCGGCGGTCAAGAAAAGCAACCAAGCTCACCCTCATAGTCAACATTTACGAAATGAAAGGTAGTATTAAAATATAGCATGAGATAATAAACAATGTCCCCAAAATGGAGGAGACACCAACAAGCTTAAGTGGAATCGTACTAGTCATATTGATGGGGACGCTCAAGCGGGGCTCCGGTTCCTACATGGTGACATCATGTAGGCATAGAGTATGTGTTAGTACGTGTGAATAAGTATGTATGATCAAATGCAATAAGACATAGACAATATAATTAAAATGCATAACATAGGCAACGAATAAGCATATACCAGTATGGCATGTATGAATGATGCTCGAAGTAAAACCATGCTTATGGAGAACATAATCCTTGTGTAAGGAGAACCACTTTAGTGAATATCCAAGGCCTACCACCTCCTTGAAAAGGTGTATAAGATACAAACCCCTTCATATTGTTTATGAGGTACAAACCCCCTAACATGGTTAATAAGGTACAAACACCCCAACATGGTTATAAAGGTACAAACCCCTTGACATGGTTGCACAGGCCTGCCATCGCCTAAGCGAGGTAATCGAGGTACAAAACCCTCAATATGGTTACCCAGGCCTACAACCTCTCGAGTGAGGCTTGGTCATTTTCCCTGCAACATAGAGATAATATCATATACATACATTCCTTTCATCATCATATAATTATTCAACTCACAAGACATGCATTAGACCTTCAATTCCTCAAGAAATCATAACTCAGATATTTTATTAGACACTTGGCAGGTCTGTAGTGCTAGTGTAAAACAACGCATTTCAAGAATGAAATCATGCAAGAAAATTCATTGTAAAACCATCAATAGATACTTGGTAACACCCTCAAACAACATACATCAAAGCCCTTCATCAAATATCACAATAGACCTTAGATTCATAGCTCAAAACTTGCTAAAACAACCACACTTCCATGAAACCCCAACATAGTGTACAGTGAAATTCATAATAGATAAGACCCATGAGTAAATTAACTTTAAATCATGCAATTTTAGGTAAAAGAGAGCTTGGTATACTAGGTGAAAGGAACCAATGAAAAAAATCCACATACCTTAGCTTTTGGAGAATCCTTGAAGCAGATTGGGGATGAAGAATTGAAGCTTGAATGAGAACCTTGAAATCCGGATGAGTTTGAGACTTGAATTTAGGAGATGAATTATTGGCTAAGTGTTTGACTGAGTATTTGGGAATGTCTTGAATGATATAAGGGTCAAATAAGGCTACGTATAAACATTTTTACGCATGAGAACACTTAGGCCCAAGACCCAAAAGTCTTGGACCAAGATAAAAACTGGCCACAAAAATGAATTGAGGTGCGCCTTTGGCGCGTCGCTCCAAGGGAGCAAAAACCTCTCCGAAAATCAATTTTTGGAAAAATAAAATTGTGATTTATTTTCTCTAAAATCGGGGTCTGTGTTACGTCATGGACCTAGGGCCAAGACATGAACAATGAATAAGGAACCCAAACAGCCTCGTAGCATATCATTAGACATCCTTGGTCGTGGAAGCAATTTAAATGACAATAAGAGATAAGCATAAACAAGGGGAATTGGGACTGAGGGTAAATTTCCATATCATACTCATCAAGTAACAAGAGAGTCAAGGCTCGTAGCATAGATACATAATATGGCCAACAACATCTCTACTACATACATAACAACGGGGCCACGATAAAAAATTGGGCTCACCCTCATAGTCAATATACAAATAAAAGAACGATAGTTTTATTACATAGAAAGAGATCATAAGTAACATCTCTAGAATGGAGGATTCACCAACTAGCTTAAGAGACAACCGTACAAGCCATACGTGGAGGAGGATGATGATCAAGCGGTACATCGATTCCTACATGGTGACATCTTGTAGGCATAGAGTATGTGTTAGTATATTTGAATGTACTAAGTATATAAGATGCATAATTATAAGCAAGGATAGATATAACATCAATATGACATGCATGATCAAATAATAAGTTAAAACATGCTTGTAAATGATGAATAAGGAATGTGAACTCAATATGGGATACATACTAAAACCCTTTTACAAACCTTCATTTGAAATAAGCCACATAGCCCCCACTCGCCTTACGGTATAACCTTCTTCGAGAGTGTTACCAATACCTCTACCATACGACATAGTCTTTTTGATAGGTGCTATAAGAGGTCTTCTACTTTATGATACAATCTTTTGGGTAGGATCCGTGATTCATTCTACCTTACGGCATGACCTTTTCGATAGAATGTCCATACCTTATGATATAATCTTTTCGGTAGAAACCATTGTTATTTCTACCTTATGGCATGGCCTTTTCTATAGGGTGTCCATACCTTACGATATGATCTTTTCGGTAGGAACCATTAGTTATGCCTCCTTATGGCATGTCCTTTTCGGTGGAAACCATTGGTCTTTCTACCTTATGGAATGGCCTTTTCTGTAGGGTGTCCATACCTTATGATATGATCTTTTAGGTAGGACCCATTAGTTATTCTTTTTTATGGCATGGCCTTCTCGGTGGGATATCCATAACTTATGATATAATATTTTCGGTAGTAATCATTAGTCTTTCTACCTTACGGCATGGCCTCTTCGGTAGGGATCATAGAACTATCTCATCAAGCATTACATTTCAAGCAACAAGGGAAGACCTTCTCCATTTCCTCAAGAGAACTACAAACATAGATTGGAAGAGGTTGGTGATGATGGTGTTGTGGTTATTGATGGGTCTAAGTCTTCTTTGGTTGATGAGGTGATAGCAAAACAAGATCTTGACTCCTTGCTTGAATTGAAGGCCTTGGTGAAAAAGGGCAAAGTAGAGGTTTTCTCCCAAGTAGTAGATGGTGCCCTTAGGTACTATGGTAGGTTTTGTGTGTCTTGTGTTGATGGTTTGAGGGAGAAGATCCTTGATGAGGCCCATAATTCTTCTTATTCTATTCACACCGGTTCCACCAAAATGTATAGGGACTTGAGAGATGTGTATTGGTGGGGAGGCATGGAGAGGGATATTGCCAAATTCATTTTTGGTTGCTATAGTTGTCAATAAGTCAAAGTCAAACATCAAAGGCTAGCTGGCCTGACTCAAGACATAGAGATTCCCACTTGGAAGTGGGAGGTGATTAATATAGATTTTATGGTTGGGTTGCCCAAGACTAGAAATGGTTTTGATTCATTATGGGTGGAGGTTGATAGGATGACGACATCGGCTCACTTTCTACCAGTTAAGACCACATATGGGGCTGAAGAGTATGCAAGGTTGTACATCCATGAGATAGCGAGTTTGCATGGGGTTCCTTTATCCATCACATCGGATCATGGTGCACAATATAATTCACACTTTTTGAGGTATTTTCAACGCGGTCTTGGTGCAAAAGTTCACCTTAGTATGGCTTTCCACCCTCAAATGGATGGTCAAGCCAAGAGGATGATTCAAACACTTGAAGATATGGTTAGGGCATGTCTTTTAGAGTTGAGGGGTAGTTGCGATGACCATCTCTCTTTGATTGAGTTTGCCTACAACTATAGCTATCACTCTAGCATCGGTATGGCTCATTTTGAGGCTCTTTATGGGAGGCGTTGTAGATCACCGATTAGTTGGTTTGAGATTGGAGAGGTGGCTTTATTGGGACCAAATCTGGTTATGGAGGCTTTTGAGAAGGTTTGTATGACTAGGTAAAGGTTAAGAACTGTTCAAAGTCATCAAAAATCTTATGCCGATATGAGAAGAAGACACCTTGAATTCAAAGTGGGTGATTTGGTTTATTGGAAAGTTTCTCCAATGAAAGGTGTGGCCCGTTTTGGTAAAAAGAGGAAGTTGAGTCCAAAATATGTTGGTCCTTATGAGGTCTTGAAGAGGGTTGGCAAGGTTTGTTATGAGTTGAAGTTTCCCAATGAAATGAATTTGGTTCATTCAGTATTTCATGTCTCTATATTGAGAAAATGTATTGGTGATCCTAATGCTATTGTGCCTCTTGATGTTGTAGGTGTTGTTGAGGATAACTTGACTTATGAGGAGGTTTTGGTACAGATCCTAGATAGGCAAGTGAAGAAATTGAGGAACAAGGAGGTGGCATCCGTTACAGTCCTTTGGAGGAACCAACAAATCGAAAGTTCTACTTGTGAGGCCGAAGCGGCCATGCAAAAGTGGTATCCTTATCTTTTCCACTCCACTCAAGCCTAACATACTATTTCTAAGTCCCCCATGTGATTTGAAGTCTTATGTTTCAGCCTCTATGTCATTCATATGCATTCATGTTTAAGTTGGCAAGTTACCATAATTTTACACTTACGTTGAGATTTTGAAAATGGTGTTTTAAATGTAATGTTGCACTTTAATTGGGGCTGGCTTGTTATGATCATTCTTGTCTTCTATGTCTCTTTTACATTCGGGGACGAATGTTCCCAAGTGGGAGATATTGAAACGACCTCAAAAAGTGCCCGAAAACGTGCCTCGTAATACCCAGAATTTTAAATTCCATATATCTCAAATCAGTTTGCTATTTCAAAAATCTGACTTCACATTCTTGTTTAGGGGGTCAAAATTAGGTGAAAATGGTCTTACCTTGATTTAAGAGCCAAAGATTATCAATTATGAAATTCTAAAGTGCAATTTCTAGAGGGGTTTTCGCGACCCCCTCGCGAAGCACCACTGTGTAAAAGTGGACTATTTTTTTTAGCTCGTCCCAAGACTTCTAAGTCTTGGGCCTAAGTGTCCCAAATATGCTTTTACCTATACATAGCTAAATTTCACTCTCATATCATCCTAAACATTTCCCAATAATAACTCAAACACTTAGTCATATTTTCACTCCCCAAACTCAAAGTCCCAAACCGTCATCCTAAGCTAAGGTTTTCCTTCAAGGTCCTTCTTCAATCTTCATGTCTCCATCTCCAATCTTCACTAAGTTCATATCTAAGCTATGGTATGTGAGTTTCTTTCATGGGTTCCTTCCACCCATGATACCCAAGCCTCCTTTTACTCAAATTTGCATGATTTAAAGTTGATTTACAAATGGGTCTTGATTATTATGAAATTTGTTGCACACTATGTTAAAGGTATGTACAGTTTTTACTGCCTTGCCATGATTTGAGCTATGGTAAGGTTTGAGGAGGGATTTTGATTTATATTGCTTGAGGATGTTGCAAGGTGTCGATTGATGGTTTTACAATAGATTTTCTTGTATGATTTCATCTCTATATTTCATGATTTTATACTAGTATTACACACCCTCTAACTGTTTGATATAATGTCCGGATGTGGTTTCTTGAGGAGTTGAAAGTCCAAAGCATGAGATATGATATGAATGACTATATGATAATGAAATGAGCTTATGTACATGATAAATTTTATATAAAGTGTTGCATTAGACCATGCCAATTCGGGGTGACTAAGAACCCGGATAAGCTAGATGGGAGTTTCTATTCATCAACCTAGGGAAGGATTTGTACTTCTCCACCTAGTGATGGGGCTGCATCCTCACTAACCTATATGGGAGTTTTTACTCATCAACATAGGGAAAGGTTTGTACTTCTCCACCATGGTGATGGTGCGGCATTATCATCAACCTAAATGGGGGTTTGTACTCATCCACCTAAGTGATGGGACGACATCATCTCTAACCTACCAAAGGGTTGTACATTTGGAAATCTAGCTTGGTCTCTTCTACATATATGATATTCTTTATGAGCATGGGTTACTTAAGCATGTTCTACTTATGCATTGATCATACATGCCATATTATGATATTACGCGTATTGGCTATTGTTATGCTTTTTTATTATGATGCATTTTTTTTGCATTGCATCCTATATACTTAGTATGTTCAAAAATACTAACGCATACTCTATGCCTATATGATGTCATCGTGTAGGAACCCGAGTCCAAGTTGATCATCCTACTCCACGTGGCTAGTTTGGTGCTATTCAATCTAGTTGGTGAGTCCTCCACTTTGGGGACATTAGTCTATATTTCTCCTATTATATATTGAGACATTCTTCTTTATTGTCTATTTTGACTATTAAGGTGATCCCGGTTACGTTGTCTTGGCCCCCGCTCTTATCTATGTATTAGAGGTGTTGTTGGACATGTTATGTATCTATGATATGCTCTTGACTCTTATTGCTTGCCTATGATGATATGGAAGTGTTTTTCCTTAGCCCGGGTTTCCCCATTCTTTTATCTTTTGATACTTGATTTATTGCTTCCGCGATCAAGGATGTATAATGATTCTCTAAAGGGCTTGTTTGGGGTCCCTTCGGGTGCCCCTTGCGTCGTGTCACGTCTAGGCCATAGGCTTGGGTCGTGACAATTTCGTAACGACTGTCTATGCTCTTCTTCATCTGCTTCATAATATTTAAGATCGTCCAAAGTTTGGAAGGTGTATAGTGCTGTTATCATTTTTGAGATTTCTTGCATCAAGCATTGGATATTTGGTCATTCATCTGTGAATTTGGAGGTCTAAAAGTCATCATTAACAATGCATGTAGTACAACCAGATCACGCCATCGACATAAGACCTCAGCTATATTAATGGATGGATATTATGAGTTGATTCATATTTGATCCACATTTAAAAAAATAAAAATACCCAATCAATTTAAAATGAATTGATCGAGTGAATAACCATAAATTTTATCATTTTGCTTCTTCTAATTCATGTGTCAAATTTCAGATTGGATCAGGCTAATAATTTATTTGGAAAAGTTTTCCATCTTTTTAATCTTAATGTATCTTTTACAAGTAGGAATATTTTTCAAAAATATATAGCAATTTATGTTGGACGAATCAATTGAAAAAGCACTTTCATCAATATCAGAGTAACAATAATTGTTTGTTCATAACACCATAAGCAGTATAAACTAAATATGAAAAACAAAAGAAGGAAGAGAAAAGGAAATAGATAGAGCAGCTAATAACGAAAAGCACATATTAGTTAGTAAATACGAGACAATTTATATAAGATAGATAATGACAACACAGGATATAAAAAAGCAGAAATAGTAGAGAGGAAAAAGGCAATTTCAAGATCCAATGACTAAAGCGATAAAACTTCAAACTTTGGTGTTCAAACATCATTCGTGGGCCTCATATATTGAAACAAGTGTATTTGTGTTTCATTGCTTTCAGCTATCGAGATGAATGATCAAACAATGCTTTCTTACATTGACTTGGATCAATTCCAAACTGAGTTGGATCTATTTGTCCAGTTCGAAGAACCTGTAGTAAGAAGAGAGTCAAATTTACGAATGCCCTGCAAGCATACCTAAAAAGGTAAATGGAAAAAAATAAGATTTTGATCATTCACATAAGTAAATGAGTCTAACTTCTAGCGGAATGGAGGACTCTACAGCAACTCCATTAATTCATATGGTGTCCAACTGCCCTACAAACATGAGAATTTTCAAGATAATATCAGCACTGTATTCCTTGTAGTTTGAGATAACAGGGCCCAATTTTTCAACTCAAGCAAGTACGGAACCAGTTGTCCTTCTAGTGTTATATCCTCAATCAGTGGTAATATGAGCTCAGGCCCCAAAATAGGCAAAGAGAAACGAACTTTAGACGGATATAAAAGAATTTGCTGGCCTTGACAACTTGAAAACTCTTAATATTTGTTGAGAGTCCATGTAATTCTAAACTCTTGGTTTAATTTTGTTATTGATAAGACATGAAGAGAATAACTCGTCTACTATTCAAAGAGAATAATGATATAAATACATGGAGGGACAAGCTAACTAAGGTAACTAAATAAGCTAACTATGGTAACTAAATATTCAAATC
>JAABOM020080223.1:0-76746 GCA_011800125.2 Solanum clarkiae | reverse complement strand
AAAGCAAAATGGCTCTTTAAACTATCTGCGCTTCTTTCATTTGTGAAGTAGCAGTTAGTCAATGTAACTTTCGTCTCTCCTCATGGGTCATCTGGAAACAGTCACCTTATGTTTTTAAACATAGGGGTTAGGCTGCGTACATCCGACCTCCCCACCCCAAAATGAGCGGGAGCCTTTTGAAGCACTGGGGTATGTTGTTGTTGTTGTTATTATCTCCTATTATGAATTTGACTATGACTACGTTGGGGTTTGTAAAAGTGTGACTGTTTATGCATGTTTTGAGCTATGAATCTGAGATCTATGACGAGTTCTGATGACGGGTTTCAATGTATTTTGCAAGGTGGTATTAACAAGTGTTGGTGGGTTGATTTACTTCAAGATTTCTTGCATGATTTCACTCTTTAATTGCATGGTTTTACACTAGTATTACACACTCACCAAGTGTTTGATAAAATGTTTGGTTTAGGGTTCTTGAGCTATTGATGATCCATTGCATGACCTATGACTTGAATGACTTTATAATGATGAAAGCAAGGTGTATATGTGTTGATTTCATGAAAAGTGTCTATAATGTTTCAAGTTGACCATATCTAGTTGAGGGGGTGCTAGACTTCAATCACCATGGATGGCGGGGTTTAACCACCATCAACCAATTGAGGGGTTGATACCTCAATCACCATGGATGGTGGGGTTTAACCAGCATCAATCAATTGAGGGGTTGATACCTCAATCACCATGGATGGTAGGGTGTGACAATCCGTCATAATGTTGGTCTCTTACTACACATGTAGTATATTCTATATAAGCATGTTTTACCTCAAGCATCATTCATGCATGCCATATTGCTATATACTCATTCATTGTCTAATTATTCATTTTGATTATGTTTTCTATCTATTGTGGCATTGGATCCTACGTACTTAGTACATTCAAACGTACTAACGTATATTCTATGCCTACAAAATTTTACCATGTAGGAACCGAAGGCTCTTACAATTATCCTCATCCTCCACGTAGCTAGTACGATATCTCTCAAAGCATGTTGGTGAGTCCTCAACTTCGAGGACATATTTCTCTTGATTTATGATATGTATATTGTCTTCTTATGTTGGATACTTATGGTTATGAGGGTGAACCTGGAGATTGTCTTGGCCCCCGCTCCTATATATGTAGTAGAGGTGTTGTTGGAACCTTATGATGTATTAATGCTATACTATTGGCTTGTTATGTTTGTATGGTATCAAGGATGTCCCTTAGTCCTGTATACCCTTTTTACTATCTCTTGTTGTTGTTTTATTGCTTCCATGTCCAAGGATGTGTAATGATATGTTAAGAGGCTTGATTACGGTCCCTTCGGGTTCTTCATTCGTCGTGTTATATCTAGGCCCTAGGCTTGGCTCATGACATAAGCTACCATAGATGCCTCAATATAAAGACAACCAAAAGGGTAAGTGTCTTAAAGATGAAACCCATACAGATGTCATAAGTCATAGTGCCTTCACCAACTGCAAATTATCAGAGTTTTACAACACGTACGACTCCAGTTGCAAACGTAATACTAACTAATATTGGGTGTGGTCCTTGCTGATAGAAAGCATGTAACTTAGTTACAACGTCTTGCGACCAACATACAAATACGTATTGTTTAATAAAGTCAACCAAAAAATTTATAAGACTGACTAGGACTTCAATAAAAGTCGACCGTAAACAAAAACGTTTAATTACTGAAAAAGATATAGATATTAGACTTTTTTATTCTAAAAATATGGAGGCGACAAAAAAATAGAAGGTACTATATAGTTCCTTCATTTTTCCCTCATAAGAAATTTGAAGCTTGAGCATGTAGCAGAACAACAATAATAATATAATTGCATGCTAAAAGACGTAGATTTTTTAAAATGCGTAGGTTAATCAATTGTTTAATAAATAATGCAATTAAAAATGCATGTGTTAGCTCAAAGATTAACAAGTGAAAGATATTTTACCTCCCCGATGTGCACATAGATTAAATGTGGAATCCTTCCAAATTCAACTCCAGCTATCTACCATAAACAAACCCAATTTAACTATGATGCAAGTATTAAATTGGTAAATACTAGAATTTTTATTATTTGACTCTTTTTTCATTTCCCAAGATTCAAACTTCATGCTTTCCAACAATAATAGTAACATATATGGCTAAAGCTTCTTACTTTGTTTCAAAGCATCACTGCCTCCCAAGAGATTTCTTAGAGGGGTTCTTGAAAGCAACAGCAGCAACACCAGTAACATCACCACCCTAACCAGCATATGCACGATTCATTACTAAAGGAATTTGAGCAAATCTATATAAATTTAATCCATTCTAAATTAGAAGTTAGATACATAATGAAGGCATGTATACCTAAATCTTGTGGTGGTTGCTTCTTTTTAGAGCTTGGGGGGGGGGGGGAAATTCTCCCATGGGCCATCTTAGAGATTCTTCTTAAAGAAGAAGCACCAACAACTTCAGTACTTGGAGAAGAAGAAAGACCTAAACTATCAGCATAAGACTTTCTTAGTCGACCTCTCTTTTCTTGTTGCCGGGGTTAATGATTTTTAGAGTTGACATGTATGAGTAGGGTTGTTCGTATTGGTGGGGTTGGTGGTTGTGGTGATTCTGTGGTGGTAGTTTCCGCCATTGTTCCATGTCCATATGGAGGTGAGAGTTGTTCTTCTAATTGGTAGAGTTGAGGTGGGCAAGGGGCTAGGGTTGCATCCATTGTTCCTTGGCCCCATGGGGGTGGGGGTTGTTCTTGTTTTTATTGATGCGCTGATGGTGATTCTATAAAATTCATAGGGCATATAAGGAATTTTGGTAAGAAGATGTTTTTCACTAATTATTTGACTGAACAACTTTGTTGAGAGGAAAGGAAAAGAACTTCTGCAAATTTAGGGATAAATATATATTTATGATAGAATTTGACCACACATAATTAGGCTAGTTTATGGAAACATGCATGGCACATGTGTCCCATATAATTTTCATAAATTCACTAGGAAAATCAAGTTTTCATAATATATGTTTTATAATGAATAATAAAATGCAATAATTACAAAAAGAAAATCATTAGTGTGACAATAAACATCTAATAAGGGGTGCATTTTGAATTTTTACAAACCAACAGTAAATTTTTAACTCTGGTTAGTAGTCAACAACTTTTAATACACTAACAAATCATCAATTTGAGCCCAAATACGTACTTGCGACAATTAGATATTCATAGAAAAATAAATTAAAGAGGTTTAATATACAGAAAGTACAAATAAAACTAAATTGAAAAAAATACAATATACACATCTTTCTTAAGACTTAAATTATAATGGTGTGGATGAAAAAAGAAATACACAATCAGTATGTAATTTTTCGTGTTTTTATCTAAAACTTATCCCATAAATTATAAAACAGAAGAGTCATCTTCATCGAGTCAAACTAAAACATGAACTAATATGCTTCTCATTAGGAGGTTGAAAGATGAAAGAACCAAAAATTGAATAAACATATTAAAGAATGATAAAATTTAGATTGGTTCAAAAGAATCCATGAAAAAAGTAACGTGATTGTTCATGAGGAATTGCAGTAAGTAGAATGCTCATGATTCATTGAGAATATATCAATAAAATTATTTATAGCATAATGAGGAAGATTCTGATAATTGAGGAAATCACAATTGTGGACATCCTTAATTTTATTTACAACTTCATACTCTTTCGTTAATTTTTTTCTTATTGTTTTCTTATTTATTTTTTAAACAATATGAAACAGAAATCTTAAGCTTTGCAACTCAAAAGATTTTCTGTACTTATTTTTTAGGGATATTGAACAATTATAGTTAATATTAGGTCATTGTTGACTCTGTACTTATAAATCAGATCATATTTTCATCGACCTTTTATACCCTTTAGAATTAAGGTTTTGAGTGTGAATCTTTATGATCAATATAATGAACATCCACCCCTAATCCCAACTCTTATATTAATTATATTCGAAAAAGTATAGGGAATGGAGGTATAAATCTAACCTTCAATCCTGATGTTGGTTACACCTATAATAACTTTACGAATAAAATTGTTTGAATGTCATATAAAAAAAAAAGATTCATAATCTAACATACACAAAAAATGAAGAAAATTGTCATAGCTTATTCATGTTGAGTGCCTTCAATACTAAAATCGCCATGCAAATCAAATTGAGGTTGCTAGAATTCTTCCTTGAGTTATGAAATATATTTCTATAAGGGTTTTGTCGAAAAAATTGATCTAAAGAAATCTCATCAAAATAATTCATGAGCTAATATACACGAAAAATAGAGAAAATCATCCACTTCCTATTGAGTGGCATGTAAAAACTAAAAATAATGTATCGGGGTCAAGCTAAGGCCATTTGATATCTTCCTTGAGTCATTTCGGATGGTTCTTTTCATGACCCAAGCCTAGGTCCTAGGTGAGACACGATTAATGGAACCCGAAGGAACCCCAAATAAGCCTCTAAGCATGAGTAGCACATCCTTGGTTGTAAAAATATAAAACAAACATCAAACAATTAAGTCTAAGGGAAGCAGCGCTTTGGACTCAAGCTATGGGATGTAAAGGGAATAGGAATTTCTGCAATCAAATAGCAAGCAAAGACTTAAGGGAGGGTAAGTATGAGTTACGCTATGGGGAAAGTTGGGGCTTAGGACTTCCAATTCATATAATCAACATTCAACAACACAAAAAAGGGATAGGTAGTCAAGGAACTCTTCCATAATTACATAAACATTAATTATAGGACTCACGCTCATCACATAAATCCAACAACACCTCTAACATGAGTGGAACGGGGGCCAAGACATCTTCCAAGCTCACCCTCGAAAGTAAATAAGTCTTTATCATTGCATGAAAGGAAGTGGTTGTTGTCCCCGAAATGGAGGACTCACCAGTAGCAATCTTTAAACTAGCCAACTAGCAATGTGGAAGAGGGTGAACAGAAGCTCTGGTCCTAACATAGTTGGATCATGTAGGAAAAAATTATGCTTTGGTACTTGAAATGTACTAAGTATGCGGGCTGCAATGCAACAAAAGAGCATAATCCATAATCGACAAGATGCATAATCATATACAATGGATATAAGCTCAATATGACATATATGATCAATGCCCTAATGAAAACATGCCTAAAAGATAGTCGGAAGCTCATACCATAACATAACATATGTGGGCGGAGACATAAACTGACATATAAGACCATGAGAGCTACTACATAGAATCTCGGTATTGCCTCTACACCGCAAATGGAGAGGTCTACTTGCCGAAGTAAACTATATCCCACCATGTTGGGTAACTTAACCTAATTAGATCCACTAGTAAAACTCCATTTAGAGAAATAATACAAATTTATGGTAGCACATAGTTATGAGACTAAGACTTTCTATAAGGATCCCTTGGGTCGAGCCCCCACTTTAAACCTCATTCGCTGATAAACCTAGTCCCACGAAATACATAAAATAAGCATAAGTGTAACCATGACTTATATAACTTGTAAAAACATGTCAACATAACAAGAGTAGCTCATTCATAAACTTAACCCTTCAAGTAAGCAAGTTCCTGGCACATGTGGGTAGAACACAGCGTGAAGGGCTCAAAATCCTGCTTATCAATCATAAGAACTGTTCAAGAATTTAATATATGCTCAGGAACCCATATCTTATCATAACATACTTGTCTTGCATAATGTCCAATAAATGTTTCATCAACATATGAGACTTTATCACGTAAACTTAGCCAAAAATGATGGATGTATGCAATTGAAATTAAAATCATGTAATTCATGAGTATCGGACAAGAGTAGAATCAAATAATGTCATTTAGGAGCTATTTTTAATCAGCCCACCATCATGGAGTAAAACCCCCAATTTCACTGTCATGAAATCCATTCAAATACTCATAATCTTTCATAGCTTTTCAATATATCATGGCATGCATAGTATAAACATCATAATCCACTCATAATATCAAACTCAATGAGTGTTCATGCATAATCAAATCAATACTTGATAAAATAAAACTTAATCATGTTCATAATGCATAATAGGAAGTATACATAAAGTATCAATCCCTGAAATCATGAACTTTTATCAAAAAGGAGAGTTAGGATTCATGGGTGGAAGAACCCATGAATGAAGACCCACATACCTTAGTTCTTGAAATTACTTGAAGGAAACTTGAGGAGACTTGAAGGATTCAGTTGAGTTCTTGAACACCAATGAAAGTTCTTGAGAATCCTGGAATTGATTGAGGAATCGGGTGAGGATTTGAGAGGATATTGAGAGGGATCTTGAGAGAATTAGGGCTAAATATAGTGGAACAATTAATGAATCACATTTGTAAGGGTGTTGTGTTATGGCCCAATTGCACTCACTTGATTTGGAGAAAGTTCAGAAAAATTTGTATTGTGGTGGAACAAAAGGGCAACTCAGACTAGATTGTACCAAGATAATTCTCGTGTGAAGTTCAATCTTTTCTTATTTGGGCCTAGTAATGAGTTTAGGCCACTTTTGCACTATGGGAAAATAAGTGGGTGATGTGGATTGGTTGCATACTCTTCTCATTTAGGCCCAAATCACCTGAGAAGACAGTTTTTTGATACAAGTCACCTAAAAATTGGAGGCGACCCTTTTCCTACACAATTTTGCCTCCTAAAAAAGAATATGAAGTCAAATTTGACAAATAATGCACGTGTTTTAAGATATTCAAGAAAAGCCACCATAAGGGCATTTGAGTCATATGGGATGTCACATTCCGGGAGAGTACCCTTGGTATGGCTGACACTCGGAGACTATTGCTAGCCCCAAAGTGAACCACTCAACCTCATCATATTCATTCAATCACATTCTAATAGCGGAAGACATCAGTGTATAAGAATACATAAAGAAGGAAATGACAAATGATAAATATAGGTGAAAGGCCAAACATCTCATCTATAAACTAAGAAAGACTAGTGTGAAAGAAAACTAGCCAACATAACATCCTATCATAACTCAATAGTCTAGTCTATGAAGCCTCTAAAAATCTGAATAATGGTGCCAATGATAAGCCCATGGCTACCTCGAAATAGAATAAAATGCATCTAAATCTTAAAGCTAGAATAGAAATATGATATTCTCCGAAAGTAGGCAGGGCTCACCAATCAGCTGAAAGCAAATAGGTCCTCAACGGGGAGCCTAGTAGTATAGGAGCTAAAGTTCTAACTTTTAGTATCTGATTCTTTTTTTAATTTTTTCTTGTTTAACACGGGACATCCGTGGGTGATTAATGGAGGAGAAACAAGATCAAAGGTTGATCTAAACTAAACAAATCTTGATAAAAATGTCTTCTTTTATAACACCTAAAACAAGAAAATTTCATGGAGATGAATCTTGTAGATGATAATGAATCTCCTACTATATATGCAGTGGAATCCCACAAGTGAGGTTTAAGGAGGGTAAAATGTACGCAGACCTTACCACTATCTTATAGAGATAAAAAAACTATTTCCGGAAGACCTTCACTAGAAAAATGAATCTCCCACTACATATTATGTAAAAAATATCCATGTTTTCCCCACCTTTATATGTTTTTTTTTGAAGTATTAAAGGTTGAGGGAGAGAGGAATATTTATGTATTTGGTGCTTTTATCCTTTTAGTTGTGGAGTTTTTTATGTAATAAAAAGTTTGCTTGCTCTTGTATTATGAAATCTCTCAAGTAAATTTTTGCATGTCTTGGTTAGTATTCTATGTTGATTTCTTCATTTTTTTGCTATTTTATCAAGTAGGGATATATCTAAAATAACTTTTCTATCTTTCAAGGTAAAGTTAAAGTGTGCGTATGTACAACTCTTCTCATTTTTTTAACATGTAGAATTCTATTGATTATGTTGTTTTAAGAAAATTTTGATATACACTATGTGGTTAAAATTTGACCAGTGCTCCCTCAAAATTATATAATAAATTAGCATGATTTGGCATATTGACTTGAGGAATTTTCTTATATAGTCGCTCAAAAATATTTTATTTATTTTTCACAGCTATAGTTTGGATAATTACATTCATAACTACAATTATAGCAGCATTTGTATAATTTGCACAACATTTGTATACGTTTATATAATTCACAGTTTTTGTATAGCATTTGTATATTTTGCTATACACTTCGTGCACCATGCTTGTATAATTGACTATACAATTCACAGTATATGCATATTTCTCTATACGATTTCATGCGCACACAGCTTTTGTATAATCACCACAAAGTATTTGTATAAATCGCATGAATTATACAAAAGTCAAATTGTAATTCCAGCTAGATGTTAGTCGCGAGCTGTAATTAATTTGAACTATACCTATTTTAACTAATCAACTAGTATATATTTTTTTATCTATATAATTTTTCCATTGATGACGCATATAAACAATTTCGTAATATACGTATAAATAAAAGGCAGTCTATTTGAAATTTTCTAGAAGAAAAAAATAGTAATGTTAGCACATGTTTTTTCTTTTTGTGTTAGAATAGGTAAAGTAAGGTGTACTCATCTAATTTGGTACCCATCAATCAAGGAGTGGTGGGGAATGGAATCCATAAATTGATAGCATATCCATATGCTTTTATTGAGTTTTACTTGGTCGTTGTTTGGACATAAAAATTATGGAATTTTTTAAAAAAAATTAAAAATATATTTTAGTTTCAATTTATATGATATTATTTGATTAGGTATAAAATTTAAAGATTAAAAAAAATTGAAACTTCTGATTTAAAACAAAGTCATAGTTGCTTGTGTAATTATAAATCAACTCTCATGAAACTTTCAAGAAACATTCATGGGAGACTCAATTTATTTACATCACTATGAATCCGAATTATGAGACACATGGAAGAACAGATTCTATGTCTTGGCTAGCCTTACATACCTAGAAGTTTTGAACCTTGAAGTATCTTGGAAGAATTTTTAAGTTTGTCTCCAAACCCTAGCCCTTTTTCTCCCTTGAAACTGTGCTTCTACGTTTGAGAGAGTGTTTTAGCGTAAAAAGATTAATCTGACATGTTTAGGGCTTTATTTAGGTGTAAAAATGTCAATCCTAGGCTTAGAAAGGGTGGGAAGATACCAAAATAACCTTTTTTACAAATCTGTCAAAAGTCATTTGCGGGCCCATTTTATGACCCGTAGAAAGTTCCACGGCCCGCAGGGGCCCTTTCATAAAGTTTTGGCCCAATTTTCGTGTCTCTAATTCATCTTTATGAGCCCATTTTATGGCCCATAGAAGGTTCTACGACCCGTAGATGGGTTCGTAAATTCTAGATCCAAAAATTCAACTTTCAGGAACTTTCTCCACGAGTTAGTAGATGGGCCATAATATAGTTTACTGCCTGTAAAGGGGTTTCATAGAACAATTTTGCACTTGATAGTCTCTGGTAAAATGGCCATAACTTTTGATTCCAAACTCTAAATGAGGTGAAACCAGTTATGTTGGAAAGCTAATTCAAAGGGATTTCATTTGGTAGGTCATGGGACAACTAATTCTTTGTATACTAAGAGTTATGATCATTTAAAATTGACCCTAGCATAATCTAATAGTAGAAAGTCAATTTATAAGAAAGTGTTGAACTCGACTAAGTACTAGAGGTCTCTTAGGACCCTAATTTACTTCCTATATATAATAATGAGACTTGAAATATAGGTATATGTGAGGATAGATTTATGGGGCGTCACATGGGAGGTGTTACAATATCTCGCCGCTGAGAATATTCATCTCTAAATGTGATGGAAACGATTTTAAAAAGAGTGATTAGAAAACTTTCAGCCCACATGAATGCATCAAGGCAACTTAAATATTACATTCTTGAAATCTCATACTTATGCATCAAACATTATCATAATATGTAATTATGAGTATGTATGCATGCAACATGACATAGAAGGGTTGAAGTACAAGACTTGACACCATAGATGGGACTAACTTATTACCTTAGGCTTGAGTAGAGTGGAAGAGATAAGGATATCGCTTCTTCATGTCCGCTTCATCTTTCCAAGTGGTACTTTTTAATTGTTGGCTCTTTCAAAGGACTTTAACTAACATTACATCCTTGTTTTTCAATCTCTTGACTTGCCTATCGAAAATTTCCACCGAAACTTCCTCTTAAGTCAAGTTTTCCTCCACAATACCAACAACTTCCAAAGGCACTATAGAGTTTGCGTTACCTGCACACTTCCTTAACATAGACACATGAAAGACCAGATGAACCATACTCATCTCTGTAGGAAACTACAACTCATAAGCAACCTTAGTGATCCTCCTCAAGATTTAGGCTCAAATTTTCTTTCTTGCCAAATCAAACCACCCACTTTATGGATGAGACCTTCAGATACATCCAATCGTTTACACCAAATTCAAGATCTCTTATTCTCACATTGGATTAGGACTTTTGCCTACTTTGAGCCATCTTCAATCTTTCCCTTATCACCCTAACCTTCTCCAAATCTTCCATAACAAAAGCCATACCTATCAAAGCTATTTCTCCAACTTCAAACCATCCAACTGGTGATCTACAACATCTAGCATATAGAGCTTCAAAAGGGGGAATTTCAATGCTAGAGCGATAGATGTTGTTGTAAGAAAACTCAATAATTCAAAGATGCTCATCCCAACTACTTTTAAATTCCAAAACAAAAACCCCAAGCATATCCTCAAGAGTTTGAATGGTCCTTTCGGCTTGACCATCCGTTTATGGGTGGAAGGCCATGCTAAGCTTGACTTTAGTACCAAACCCTCTTTGAAAGGTGTCCAAAACTATGAAATAAATTGAGCACCATGATCTGAAGCCAATGGATCCCTATACAACCTAATGAACTCATGGATGTACAACCTAGCATAAATTTTGGCACCATAAATTGTCTTAATTGGTAGGAAGTGAGCTGATTTTGTCATTCTATCAACAATAACCTGTATAGAATCATAATGTTTTTAGTCTTAGGCAAACCAATTACAAAGTCCATGTTGATCTCTTCCCACTTTCAAGAAGGAATCTCTATGTCTTAGGCTAGGCGACCCGACCTTTAGTGCTCAACTTTGACTTGTTTGCAATTATGACAACCGTTTACAAACTTGGCAATATCTCTTTTCATACTACCTACTAATACACTTCTCTCACATCTATATACATCTTTGTAGAGTTTGTGTGAATAGAATAGGAGGCATTATGTGCCTCTTTCAAATTAAAGTCCCTCAACCTATCAACATTTGGCATACACAACCTACCTTGATGTCTGGACACAATCTCCTCTTGGGAGAAAACCTCCAACTTTTCCTCATTCACCAATGAATTCAACTCTAACAAAGTGGAGTAAAGTTCTTGCTTGGATTTGACCTCTTCAATCAAAGAAGTTTTGGAACCATCTACAGCCACCAAATTCCCATTTTCAACTTCAATCATCCTAACCCTCAATCTAGCCAACCGATAGACTTCCCTTATCGATTCCCTCTTACCACCATCAGTGTGAGTCGTACTATCCATGCACACCCTATCTAGAGCATTGACCACTATAGTGGCCTTGTCCAAATGATAATGCATACTCATATCATAA
This sequence comes from Solanum clarkiae, assembly GCA_011800125.2. Lineage (NCBI taxonomy): Eukaryota > Viridiplantae > Streptophyta > Magnoliopsida > Solanales > Solanaceae > Solanum > Solanum clarkiae. The sequence continues at coordinate 65,128 of JAABOM020080223.1, read as the reverse complement.
TCTTTAAGAAGTTCTAACCACCTTGTCTACCTCAAATTGACATCACTTTGGGTGAAAACATACTAGAGACTCTTGTGGTCGATGAACATATCTACATAAACCCCATAAAAATAATGACGCCATATTTTCAAAGTAAATACCATGGCTACTAGCTCAAGATCATAGGTATGATAATTATGCTCATGCACTTTTAGTTGCCTAGAAGCATAGGCAATGACCTTGCCACTTTATATCAATACGCACCACAAGCGTATTCTTAAAGTATTTCAATGCATACAAAATCCTTCTAACCTTTCTGATAGAGCCAACATGGGAGCAAATGTAAGCTTGTCCTTTAAAGTTTGGAGGGTGTTTTCACATTCATTGGTTCAAACAAATTTTGTCTTCTTTTTGTGTGAATTTTGTCAAAGGAGAAGAAATTGAAGAGAAGCCCTCTACAAATCTCCGATAGTACTCTGCCAAGCCCAAGAAGCTCCTAATATCCATTGGAGTCAAAGACCTAGGAAAACTTCTCTCCATCTCTATTTTTTTAAGATCTACTTTAATCCCTTCAACAGATACACATGCCTTAGAAATGTAACTTCTTTCAACCATAATTTACATTTATCAAACTTAGCAAACAACCTTTCATCCCTGAAGGTTTGCAGCACTACTCTCAAATGTTTCACATGCTCTTCCTCACTCCGAGAGTATCTCAAAATATCATCAATGAATACCATTACAAATATGTCAAGGTAGGGTTTAAAGACCCTATTTATAAGATTCATAAATATCGTCAGTGTATTAGTTAGGGCACATAACATCACCATAAATTCAATGTGCCCATATCTAGTCCAAAAACCCATTTTAGGATTATCACATTCCTTAATCTCGTTGATGGCATCCAAATGGAAGATCAATTTTAGAAAAAATGACTAGCCCCTTGCAATTGATCAAATAGGTAATCTATCCTCGTAAAGGATACTTATTCATTATGGTAACCTTGTTGACTTGTTGCTAGTCAATGCACATTCTAAGCGGACCATCCTTCTTCCTTACAAACAACACTGGTGCATCCCAAGGTGACTTGCTAGGCCTAATGAAACCCTGCTCCAATAAATCATTCAATTGGTCCTTTAACTTCTTCAATTCCTCTAGGGCCATATAGTAGAGAGGAATCGAAATGGGTTATGTATTGGGGAGGAGGTATATACCAAAATCTATTTTTCTTTTGAGAGGAATACTATGGAGTTCACTGGGAAAGACATCAAGAAACTCATTGACCACCAGAACCGACTCAATTGGAAGGACTTTAGATTCAATATTCCTAACCCTTAAAAGATGATAAATGGAAACTTTAAAATCAATTCTCAAGCCTTAAGACAAGAGATAATCCTAAACTTAACCATCAAAAAGAGATAATCCTAACCTTAACCATCGAATAATGATCTTCCCACTCAAGGATGGGCTCATTAGGAAATTGAAACCCAACTTTGCGGGTTCTACAATCAATAGAACTATGATAGGCATGTAACCAATTCATTCCAAGAATTATATCGAAATCTACCATGTCAAGTTCAACAAAATAACAAGGCAAGACTTTATGAAAATATGGAGACGCGATAAGCTATATAGACTCTTTTAGCAACAAGGACTCACCAATGTGGGTAGACACCTCAAAGGGTTCACATAGCAATTCGAGACACACATAAAGCCTATTAGCAACAAATATGGTAATGAAAGAGAGAGTGGCACCCGAATCCAATAAATTATACAAACTAATATCATAAACCTTTAACATATCGGTAATAACATCGGGTGCCTCATCCACTCCTTGCCTCCCTTAAAGAGCATAGAATCAATTATGACGTGGAGAACCTTCTTGTTAACCACCTTGTCCCCTTTGATCCCCATGAGCACCATGTCCTCGGGGATGAGAATCTCTTACTTTATTTTGAGCATAAGGATAATCAACAATCTTATGGCCTACGTTGCCTCACCCATACAAAGTATTCAAATCTCTCAAGAATTTGTCACAATGATACCTTCCACATTTTGGGCACCTAGGAAAAGTCAGCCCACCATCTTCACCTTGATCCCTAAGGTTAGCCACCCTATCGTTGAAGAACCTTTGATGTGGAACTTTTGTTGATCCTTGGCCTTGAAATTTATGGTTTTTTTTGAAATGACTACTTCTAGTACCCTGAAACCCACCATCATAATGAGCCCTTTTGGACTCCCCATTCTTCCTCTTAAGACATCCCTGACACAAACTTGTTCATTCTTTCCCTCGAGTAGTCAACTAATTGAGGAGCATATTTGTAGAGCTTGCTGAATTTGAGAAAATACTCCCTCACACGCATTGAGCCTTCTTTGAGATTCATGAACTCCATCATCTTTTCCAGCATTAGTTTAATTGGAATGAAAAGACTGAGGAAGGAAGCTTTGATTTCTTCCCATGAAAAAGGGTTATCGTTCTCCCTCTCCATGTTCTATTGGGCAAACCCAAATTTGAGCAAGAACTTTGAGTTGATAGGCCGCAAGTTCAACTTTCTCCTCCAAGCTCACCCCCATATTAGCAAGAACATTGTGCACTTCATCAATGAATTCTTGGTGGTTTTCGTCGATCTTGGAGACATGAAACTCCGGAGGGTTAATCCTTGTGAAGTCTCTCAGTTGGCTATGGCCCTTTCCGAAGTAACCAAATTCTGATACTCAGCAGAATCATCTTCTAATCACCCACCATTCATTTTCAACTTCTTATCCGCAGTTTTACAGTCATATATAAAGAGTGAAGGATAGTCATTTATGAAAGAAATGTTTATAAATAAAACGTTACTTGTTAGCATACTTCCTCCATTCCCTTTTACTTATTTTTATTAGTATTTGTTTAATTTTACCTGTCTATTTTAATAAATCAAGAGAAATTTATTATTTTATTTTAGTAATATTGTTTTTATCTGTCATGATCCAAAAATCAATGTTATGATGGCGCACATCTAAAAACCCACCATGATGTATAAGCCCAAAAAGAGAATCACATACGAGACTCCCAAAAGAAAAGTCAGGTCACAAACGAAAAGAAATGAAGTACAACAATGAATATCCTTAAACTTCGTATCATTAGTATAAAGATCATCTAATATGATTCTGGAAAGGTAAATACAAGATAGTCTCCAAAGAGTAATAAAGACTAAGACAAGATAGAACTGACGGTGATTCGAAAAACATGTTTCACTACCAAATGTAAAATTAATTATCTTCTCGAAGATGATCAACTGTAAAAGGCGACACAAAAATGGTCCCAACTACCAAGAATAGACAAAATTCATCAAAAAGAAGTCCAACGATAACCATATTTGATCATGCTCAAACAATATCTCTCACTTTTAGGATAAAACGATTGTTGTCAAATCTAAAACCTAACCATAGGTTAGGGTCCAATCCCAAGGGAATACGGGGTTTTGCCACTTTGATTCACCGACAATCAATTCAAGAATTAAATAATTCAACTCTCAAGAAAGGGGGGTTTTGCAATGATTGTTAGTAAAAATAACTATCCTAATAAAACGTAGAGACATTCAAATTGGAGAGCAACTTGGAAAATTTTTGTTCATCATGATTTACTAACTCAAATACCCCGGATAACACAACTTAAATTGGAACATTGCCTGCAGGATGGTAACTTAAGTTCTTCCAACCCTTAGGTAAAGGCGAAGGTCGAATTTCACTATGGTGCTTGGTCGCTACCATGGTGTGCCAAAGTAACTGTTACCCATTATCCCAGTCACCCTCTCCTTGGCCAGGTTTGGTTTATTGGACGAGAACATATCAATCAAATTTTGTTACTTATTTCTTTTTCCTATTCATCACTACCTTGGTCGGGATCATGAAACTAGGTAGGGTTTAATGTTGTCTACTATTAAACAACAAGCAAAATAAAGGATAATGGATAATACATGCAAATACCCAACTTAAGAAGTGCAAATAATCCGGGCTTCTTAAGTTCGCTACTCATGATTCTCACAACTCCAAGTTGTGGGTTTAGCCAATCGTGGCTTGGGCACAAATATTAACAATGAAATAAGAAGACATGGAAGATTTCTTACCCAAGTTAATTGAAGAACAATGAAACCTTTTTTGCAATTAGAATCCACAAGTTAATCTAAATCCCCAAATTTGAGTCTCAAAGTAAAACCCTAAAATTCTACTCTCAAGGACTCTCTACAATCTTGTATAATGTGAATAATAATGAAAGTCTCCCTGAATTTCTGCGCTAAAATCCTAAGGTATAATATTTATAATATTTACAAAAAATTCCTTAAAATAATTAGAAAATCTGGTTGGCGTCTGGATCATAGTTACTACTCGTAGGGTGCCCTACGAGTTGTTATTAGGCTTTTGGTGTCAACAATTGATATTTTGGACTTCACCTCTATGAGTCATAGTCTGGTCTACGACTCATAGTACCTTCGCATAGTCCACTCTTGCATTTCTTGGTCCAATTTTGATCAATATTGTAAATTGCTACGAGGCCTCGTATTATGATTCGTAGAAGGGACTACAACTTATACCTTGACCTCATATGGCCGAACTTCAAATTTTTATATTTTATTTTTGAACACTGTTAACTGATACGAGATAACCACTACGACTCTTACCTTTTTGGGCTACGACTCGTAGTGGAGTCTACGGGTCTTGAAAGTTAATAAAATCTGCAAGTTTTCCCAAAATTAAGTCAACCTGTATTTTCTACAAAAACAAACACATAAACACATAAAAACCATAAAAAGTTGTATTCAAAACACGTAAAATCCCATGTTTTAGGCATCAAATGTGTTGTATTTTGACAGCATATTATCACCCTCAACTTAGAATTATTACTTGTCCCCAAGCGACGACTCAATCTAGCTAGATAATAAAACAATACATGACAATCAACCTAATGGCATACACCATATTAAATTCAACTCAAGTACCCATAACAACTTTTTCAAAACCTGATCCTGTAGCTAATTAGCAAACCACAACATGTTGATATATTTGACAATCCAACTATGACAAGTTAAGAGGTATCAACAATTCACACTTACTGAACAAGTCAAATGCTAACCATGCAATGCAAATGCCCTTACAGAAAAGAAGTCCCTTCTCACACTCACTAATGCTTTCAACATTTGATCATTGGACTGTGCAAGCATACTCACTCTCACAAATGAGATTTATGCATAATGGCCAATACCATAGGCTTGCCCATATACTCATACCCGGACTGTTGACTAATTAAATTAAGATCACTTTAGTACTCTATAGGCTTGTAACGTTGGCTCAAGGGGCTTTGGTATGACATTTCGGACAATTAGTGAATAAGGGCCAACCTTGAACTATGATTTTCAAAACTTTCACCTTACCAACTCAAACATTCTCAACTTATTCCCCCTTTTTCTCCATTTTCAAGCTTTTTTTCTCTTTATTTTTCAGCTCATGCCTTATTTTTAAACTCATTTTGCTTTTTCAATTCATTCTAAGACATCTTTTTCTCTTTCTCTCTTACCCGATACATGACTTTCTACTCTTTTCTTTTATTCCTAACTCACCACCTCAATTTTGCTATCATACCACAAGATGGGCCACTCTCAACTTAGGCTTTTAGCCTGAGGTGAAGTACACAATATCCAATCCCCAAACCAAGGCCACTTTTGGTAGCCACCCTCAACTTAGGGTTTTTGCCTCAATTAAGGTTCACAATGTTCAAGGATAGACAGGGCTAATATCAAGGTATTTCACAGATAAGGTTAGGCTAGTTAAGTATTAAGAAAAAACAGGTATATATACAACTCAAGCATTTGGAAGAAGGGGTAATCTCTTTCATTTGGTTGGTCATTTAGTCTAAAGTGGACTAAATCAAAGAACAAGAGCCTAAGATCCCTTCCTAATCCCTATAATCTCCAGTCCATCTCAAAGTAACAGGGCAAGTTCTGAATCAATACACAATGCATGAATACAATAAAATTAGCTCACACTCACATGGCATTGCACATTTATCCAACAAAGACTCACATATCATGCTTCAAGTATCAACTTGCCTTCACTTAATAAGAACTAATATTGGCAAACCATTCAAACTTGCTTGATTGCAAAACAACTACTAATCAACAAAAATTTTCATAGGTACCAAGTTCTCAAAATATTTCATAACTCATCAAAACAATGTACATGCCAAAGTTTAAAATTACCATATACCATAAATATTATCTATAAAATCTAAAATATGTCGCTGCAACAGAAAATAAAAATATCCAAGAGGCAAAAGATCATGGGCAAGAAAACCTCGGGATCAAAATTTTGGATAGCTATAGACTAAAAGCTACTCAGACTTGACCCTAGTCCATAGCTACCCACACCCCACCAAAAACAATGTACTTTGTCCTTAATGCACAAGGCAAAACAAAATAAGAGTAGGGGTCAAAAATCAAACATATCATGGTGCCTAAGCACCAGTCTCTGGTTTTCCCTAAGCATCTCCCTCCAGTGGGGTAGTTTGTGTTGCAGTTATGCTGGATGAGTCAATGCCCATCAATTGATGAAGATCCTAGGCTCGTCTCTAATCTTTTTCTTCTCTTGACGTCCTTAAGACGAACCCAACTGCATCCTCATCCAGCTCAGCATCACCCTCGAAGGTCTTCTGTCGCTCCTGCTAATCATCACCCTAAATGGGTCTCTTTTCGGGAGCACGCGGTTGGGGATCCTCTGACTCAAATATTTAAAATAACGGCTTCTTTAGGTATGGGCTCAGGAACTGTAATTGGATGTAATCAGGTCAGCCTTAAACTTTATTAACTCCGCATGAAGGACTGACAAGTCTACTGGATAGGCCTCGGCTAGCCTCTTTTACACTCGCTTCTCGAAGGCAATGACTCGGGCATCTACCGTAGCAATACGCTGGTCAACTATAGAAGTAATAAATGCCTTGCATCGATGCTTTGACTCCTAAACTATTTGCTAGACCAATTTCTAATTTGTTGCATAAGCTGAGCCAACTAAGCCTCAAATCATGATAATCTCTGCACTATAGCCTGAAAAGTACCAGTAGACATAATGTCTGCGGAAGGAATTTGTGATGTAGATGGCTCTAGTGCGGTGTAGCGGTAGTGGGACCCATCTCAATGTCGACTGTCTCACACTGCTATGGTCCCTCATCAATAGTAGCAGCAGCTAGAGTAGTGGTAGTGGCAGCCATCGAACCTTCAGCCTATGGCTCTGACATGAATGTCTATGGCATGGGAGGAGGCAATGCCCGCTAGAGTGCCACTGGGTTCTTATCAGCCTTGACCAGGCTGGGATCAATGGTATGGAGGGCCACAACCATGGGATCTATATGAAGTGATACCTCTACCTTTGCCTCTATACAGAGTCTATAAATTAGCACCGAGAATGGCAGACACGTGAATAAAGGTAGAGAAAGGGGGGTTTTGCAATGATTGGTAGTAAATAAAACTATAATAATAAACATAGAGACATTCAAATTGGAGAGCAACTTGGGAAATTTGTGTTCCCTATGATGCACTAACTCAAATATTGCGGATAACACAACCTAAATTAGAACATTGCACGCAAGATGGTAACTTAAGTTCTTCCAACCCTTGGGTAAAGGCGAAGGTCGAATTTCACTATGGCGCTTGATCGAGTACCATAGTGTTTAAAACTAACCGTTACCCACTAACCCAGTCAACCTCTCCTTCGCTGGGTTTGGTTGATTAGATGAGAACACATCAATCAAATTTCGTTACCCATTTTTTTCCTAGTTATCACTACCTTTATCAGGATCATGAAACTAGGCGGGGTTTAATGTTGGCCACCATTAAACAACAAGTAAAATAAAGGAAATGGATAATACATGCAAATACGCAACTCAAGAAGTACAAATAATCCAAGTTTCCTGAGTTAGCTACTCATGATTCCCACAATCCCAAGTTGTGGGTTTAGCCACTCATGGCTTGGGCACACAAATCAATAATGAAATAAGAAGACATGGAAGATTTCTTACCCTAGAAAATTGAAGAACAATGAAACCTTTTTTGCAATTGCAATCACAAGCGTGAATGATGAAATTAATCCACAAGTGAATCTACATCCCCAAATTTGAGTCTCAAAGTAAAAACCCTAAAATTCTGCTCTCAAAAACTCTCTACAATCTTGAATAATGTGAATAATAATGAAAGGCTCCCTAAATTGCTGCCATAAAACCCTAAAATAAACTATTTATAATATTTATAAAAAGGTCCTTAAAATAATTAGAAAATCCAGTTATCGTCTGCGGCTGCTCAGAGTTACGTCTCGTAGGGTGCCCTACGAGTCATAATCGGGCTTTCGTTGTAAGCACTTGATATTTTGGGCTTAACTACTATGATACACCTCTACGAGTTGTAGTCAGGTCTACGACTTGTAGTTCCTTCTCGTAGTCCACTCTTGCATTTCTTGGTCCAATTTTGATCAACACTGTTAATTGCTACGAGGCCTCCCATTACGAGTCGTAGAGGGGACTACAACTCGTACCATGAGATCGTATGGCTGAATTTTAAATTTTTAGATTTTATTTTTGAACACTATTAACTGATACGAGATAGCCTCTATGACTTGTGGCTTGGGCTACAACTCGCTGTGGAGTTTGTAGGTCTTAAAAATCAATAAGATCTGCAACTTTTTCGAAAATCAAGCCAACCTGTATTTTCTGCAATAACAAACACATAAAAACTATAAAATGTTGCATTGAGAACATGCAAAACCCTATGCTTAGGAATCAATTGTGTTCTATATTGACAACACATCAATATTTCAATATTTAAGATTCGAGGGCAAAATTGTCAAAAAATTCTTTGAAAATAACAAGGGTAAAACTAAAGTTTAGTTAAAAAATTTGAGTTTTACAGATCAAGAGGAGTTCGTGATTAAAAAATCCATTAATATTGAGCAACAAACAGATTTGAAATGACGAAATTATTGATTTTAAAGTTCAAAACAAAAACTCAAACACTCACATTGAAATCTTGATTTTGAAATGTTTTGGAAGTCGGGATTAGTGGAGAATAATTTAAAATTGATAAAGGAACTTCAGTTATTCTCCCCAAGAAATTGCTTCAAAAATTGCCTTCCCAAAGCTCCAAATATTTAAAAATGGTGGCATGTGAAAAAAAAAAAATTCAAAGTTAACACTGTACAGGCTGAAATTATTCATCACAATCACAAGCCACTAACACCCACCATTGCAAAGCTCATGAGAAAACATAAATCGCGAATGCGGCCAGATCGCGAAGAAAAAAAGGACTCATCGTGACCGTGGGAATAGTTTTCACGATCACGAAGCACTGGAAAAAACTTCATCATGAACGCAGAATTAGGGTCATAAATGCGAAGAAGAAAGGGACCTGCACCAAAACCCAGATATGACTCAAACTCCGATTGAACCTGGAATATTCATTAGGAATTTTGTATACATAAATCATAGATGCTATCCAACTATTTTTGATGTTTTGGACTCAATGAAATTACCGAAAGTCAAATTTCAGGTCTCTTTGATTCAAAATTTGATTAGTCACAATTAAACTAACTTAGGTTCAAAAAGATCAAAACACCCTTGGAACTTCCAAAGTTTATGACGAAGCCTTTCTAGGTCTAAATTACCTTATGAATCGAAGAAATCATCAAAAATCTAATCCGAGTATCCGAACTCAAAATGTTGATGCAAAATCAAAACTTGATAAAATTAACTTAAAGTTCCAACTTAGGACTTGAATTCCACAAAACAACTCCAAACCTGAAAATGACGATGCTCATAGACCAATTCCTATATTTTTAAGTTCAAGGAATTGATGAAATTTCATTCTTGAGACTCATAGCTCCGACTAGTACTAAAAACTACTTTTGAAAAACTTAAACCTTTAAAACATAAAAACTATCAAATTTCTCAAGTTATTAATAAAATTCTAAAAGCAATCACACAAATGGACCAAAGATGACTTGATGCAATTATCAGTACGGATAAAATAATAATTTCATAAAAATTTTCAAAAATAACCTCCAAAGTCATTACATCATCATTGAATAACTACATAGAGTACCAATGTAGTTTTCCAAATCAAATATTATACGACTAACTTTTTCGTAACTTGAATGTTTAATAAGAATAATTCAGATGTAATTAATCCTACTCTTTCGCTTGTTGACTGGTTTGATTTATATCAAGGTTGTATAGGAACTGAGTCAATGGTATTATTAATAACTGATTTTGTCACCAAACAGTTTGTCATGCATGCGTGCGCGCGTATATATATATATATATATATATAGAATTGGGTAGATTTCTATGTTTGATCTAGTCATTATAAATAATTTCTTAAATAAAGTATGAAGAGAAAAAAAAAACAAGTAAATTAAAACAAAAGAAACATCTATTAAATTATGAATTCTTTTTGTAAATTTTTTTACTTCGCTGCCGCTTACAAGCCCTTCTCAGTATTGTATGTTAATATTAATCGTGTTTCCTAATATACTTCAAAAAGGTTTAGTATTATTTATAATATAACAATAAGTTGAAAGGAAAATTAACAAGTTAATGATAAAGGATAAAATCAAAATAAATTAAATAATTTTTCTTGATTTGCTAAAGAAATAACTATAAGTAAAATGAAAGAAATTTAATGTATCACATAATAAATGTATACAATTATGGACTAGAGTTTTGATCCAGTACTCCCGTATTTACTGTGATAAACTTACTACATTTATTTTACAATATTTTCTAAAATTTCTCACTATTTGAATAAATTATTAAAATTTATAGTCGCTCATATTCTCGTATACATCCTTCAGGTGATGCATCGGGACGCTGAGTGATATATCCAAAATTAAGAGATGATGTATCAGAATGTTGAGGGATGTATTCGAAATTGAGATGTGATGTAGAATGGTTTGAGAATGTATCCGAATTTCTCCAAATATAAGAACTTTGTGCAAATTTAAAAAAGTAGGGACGAAATGTAATTAGCTCTTTACATTATCGGATTCCTAAAAATTCTACTTTTTAAATTAAAAGGACTGGAAGGCCCACTTTATTGAATAAAAAGAAAGAAAAATTATGTGGATAAGCAAACATATACTAGTTAATTAACTAACATAATTATACTTTGAATAAATTATGGCTCGCGGAAAACATTTAGCGGTAATTACAGTTTGAGTTTTGTATAATTTGCGCTATTTATACTAGTCAAGACTAGGTCCTAGTCATGATGGAGCTTGTTAGATCTCACCTACGGCCAAGCCAATTACCCAACCCACTGGGAAACTATCCTAGATCTCTAGTCAAACCACAACACAACAATATAAATAACCAAAACCTGCCCAAAACCTAGAAGTCAATTATATAGAGCTAAAATAGACACAAGGATATCACCATATACATATATCAATAACCATAATGATAGTAATATACAAACCAAGGTGCACCTACAAATGCATAGTTCTAATATACAAGGCCAATGTCTCAAAATAAAAGACGGCCATCAAGAGGAAGGAGAAGACGACAAAGCCAGAGTTGTCGATGCTCACCCAAAAGAAGTCTCCTGAGGTCTCGGATCCCTGAATTCAATACCCTCGACCAGAACCTAGACATGCACCATGGGAAGAAGTAGAAGTAGGGGTGAGTACCAGAAAAAGTCACCCACTAAGCATCATCGACCGACCGAGTGAAACAGTGAACATATATAAAGCCCAAATATATAGAGACTGCAACATTATAGAAAAATGAACTCTAATCAGGGCGTAGGCATATCCAAGAACCCTCAAACCACACTTGAACCAACCAAAGTGAAGAATGATAATAAATTGAACCAACCCAAGTGATGAACACCGATACCAACTGACGAACACGACAAAGGCTCATACCAGAACTGTCCCCAACCGAGGCATAGTGTTGTACATGGGTGCAAGGCCCTAATATCTATATATGTATACCGACTGGCCCCTTTATAAGCCCAAAAAGTACACTTGTGCATAAACTGATAAAGTGAATCGCAATAGAACCCAACTCCCAATATCCCATGATCACAGGTCGGCTATACGTAGGTGTAAGGCCCTAGTGTCTAAGACTGAAAGCCCCCTGAGCCCCCATAAGTACAGAAGGTACACTAACACATAATCAAGGTGTGAATAGGTATGTGGATCCACGGGTAATCACTTAAGATCCTCGCCCAATCAATCACATGATAATAAGGTCCTCGACCTGTACCGACACGTGGCATCTGATCCAAAATATGCATGCATAATGGTGGGATGTATCCCCCGGGGGAGAAAGAATCCCCCTCCCATAATAAATGTGTCACAACTCAAAATATCAATCGTTGGGCCTCACTCTAAAGTGGAATCTAAGGGGTCCTCTAAAAAACCCCTCAAGTTCTTCGAAATGCAAATCCATCTGTGATTTCAAAAATTTTACTTCATATTCTTAATCACGAGACAAAATTGAGTGGGAAATGGGTATAACCCTAAATTTAGAAGACTCGTAGTGAAAAAGTTTTTGCTAATTTCTAAATTCTAGTAGCTATCCTCGACTAGGCCATGACGCGCCTGGAGTACTGACTAGTATTTACTGTGGTGCGTATCTGGTTCACGTCGAGGCTGGGAGCGAATTAGTACAAAATTTTTCTCAGTTTTGTTTTTCATCCAAAGGCATTGGGGTAATAGCTCAAGGCCTATTATCTGTCATACTTAGCCATTTTTCAACTCTACAACTCACAAAACTCTATCTAAACCTCTTCAAGACTTCATCAAATTTCTCACTCAAATTCAAGGATTTCAAGCTTAATTTTGGTACTCAAGGATCCAATCCAAGCTTCAAGTTTCCTTCAAGCTCATCTCAAGAAAACCCAAGTTTAAGGTATGTGGGTCTTCATCCATGGGTTCTTTCACCCGTGGATCCCAACCTTCTCTTTTTATGAAAATTGCATGATTTCAAGTTGTATTACTTATGGGTATCTCTTATTATGATTTTTGAATGAAAGAAATGATAGGGTTTTATCAGGTATTGTATATTATGCATGAATTCTATTTTAAGCTTATACAATGAGTTGGTTTATGTCTATTGAGATTGTGCATGATTTGAGCTTTGAAAACTACGAACTATGATGAACTTTTGATATGGATTTCACGTTACTCAAATTAGAGGTTTTACTAAAACATTGGTGGGTTGATTTTGAAATGATTTTATGCATTTTCTTTACTCTTGAGTTGCATAATTTTGATCAAATATCATGAATTCACCATATGTTTGATGAAATTACATGACGAGAATTCTCATGTTATTTATATGACTTACAAGTCAAGCGACTTCATGAAGTTCAAGGACTTTCAAGCATGTATTTAATTCATGAAAGTATCTGTGATTTTATAAGTAGCAAGTTATGCTCTATTTCAAGACTTTTAACTTTTGTGGAGCCTACTAGATTGGGTCATGAATCATGTCATATGACTTACCCTCTAGTACAAGGCTTAAATCTACATGAAGGGGTCATGAACCACGTTATTTAGCTCACCCACATTATGATCAATATTATTCACTATCTCATGTCTACATAAAGGGGTCATGAACGATGTTGTATACCTCACCCTCATGTACAGATCACTACTACTTAATAACATACATCTACGTGATGGGGTCATGAACCATGCTATATACCTTACCCTCATGTACGACTTAATACTATGTACTATCCACTACCTATTAGAAGGGGTCATGACTCATGCTATACTCGTTACCCTCTAGTACAAGCTATTTGGATAATCTATTCATGTCACTTTATTTTGTTAAATAAGTTATGCAAATATGATTATTCTCAAGCATGTTTCATCCTACGCATTTATTACACATTGCATATTGAGCTTATGTTTATTCATTATGATTAAGCATCTTGTTATTATGTCTTATTATTCTTGTTGTATTACATCACGCATACTTAGTACATTCAAACGTACTAATGCATACTCTATGCCTACAGGATATCACCATGTAGGAACTGGAGCTCCTTTTGATGATCCTCCTCGATGTGGCTAGTTCAGTACTTCAGAGAAAGATTTTGTGAGTTCTCAATTTTGAGGACAATATATATTTTATTCATGTTATGTTAAGATTTCTTCTCTATGTTGAATACTTACTATTATGAGGGTGAGCCTGGTAAGTGTCTTGGCCCCCGTTCCATTGTATGTAGAGGTGTTGTTGGATATGGTGGATGTCTATGTTCGAGTTTGACTCTTCGTATGTTTTTTTTAATGATATTCTCCCTTTAGTCCCGCTTTCCTTTTTATTGTTGTCACAAGTTGTTGTTTATTCTATCTTCCGTGACCAAGGATGTGTGAATGATATGCTAAGAGGTTTGTTTAGGGTCCCCTCGGGTTTCCCATTCGCCATGTCACGTCTAAGCCCTAGGCTTGGGGTCGTGACATACTTGACCTAAAATATCAATCAATAGAGCCTAGCCCCCACTGTTTAGTCAACGGGACCTCAGGCTGAAAGTAACGACAAATGCTCTTACCCTTTTAAAATTGGAACCCCAATCTTAGACACTCAGATGTGACCACTGGAGAGTGGGACCATACTGTGCATCACTCAAGATCTCAAACACTAGAATGTGGCTATCGGAAACTTAAACTACGATGTGCATCATCTAGGTCTCAGAGCAAAGAACTAGTTAGTCTCTCTCTAGCCTATCCGGATTTGGATCCCCCAACATACCATCTCTCTCGACAAAATCATCCCCATTGAACCAGACAATCCACCACCTCACTCAGATAAAGACAGATAACATAGTATCACATAGAAAGAAGCAACAAAGAACAACTATCAACAGTACATTGCAGTGTATATGTATCACAACTTACCGTGGAATCATGCCTGACAAAGGACGAGTATACCATAACCTCATCATTCACGAGTTCCTAGAGTAAACGTAGAAAATCATGGTATATCATAAGTATTCGGGACAACCAAACCCAGCAAAGTCATATCTATACAAGAATCAAGCCACAATATGGTATATAATCAATACATAGTCTCCAGTGATCATATCTTAAAAGCAAAGAGCTATGCACACTCATAAAGGTATGATCAAGTCAGAACACATGCGAATCCTAGGGCACTAGCCCATATTCGACCATTACTAGGCCCTTTTTCTGTTTAAAACAACTCATAGGGTAGTGTAGGTATAACCTAAGCTAAGACCCAAAAGACTAGACAATAAGAAAGATGACACCCACCAGGATCATATCGTAGCTCAGCAGCCACAAAGGATATCTCCCAGGGCAACCATGTGCTGACCCACTATTAATGTGCCCTTCTCAAAATCAGTTATCAGCCTCCAGGACTAACCCTCATAGCTAGTTTCTCATTACAGATTGCCCAGGAAGCCTGTAGGACATAACCTACACCTTGCTAACGGGGTCACACTCATATCCCTAACCTTCCAGTAGCTCAGTAATATTATATCTCGTATCATAGGTCACAAGGCTCCTTTAGGACCATAACTATAACCATTTCATAAATATGGTGTGTTTCTTCTGTCACTAACTAGTAGCCCAAGTGCATAACAAATAACAACGGTATACAGGATCATATAAGTCACAAGAACGCATAGAATCATGTTTAATTAGGCAAATCTACCATAATATAGGAAGCCACAAGTTCTTAGAAAAGATATAGATGCTTGAATCAGTGCACACAGTAGTATGTAACTACTTGTCCACCTCACAAGCATGTAAATTTTAGTAATCTCATGTCACAGACACATTCAAACAAGAGTCAATCTCAGTGTATATACCTTTCACATGTTCTCAGCCCATCCAACCCCTTTTTAGGCCCTTCTCGTAGCCAAATAGTATAATAACTCAGATAGTATAACAGCTACAGCCAACACAGCCCTCAACACAATAACTATCATCCCTTAACATCGTATATATACAACATAAAAATGACATACAACCATATACAACGTCTATTCACCAACTCAATCTGTAAACAACCCATTCCTACACATCCTAATACAAATACACATGTATTTTGACTCAGTCTGTTTAGAGGAAGCCTAGCCTACCTGGCAGATGAAGTATCGCGTCCCAAACCAATTCAGTGATGTTTTTCCCTTTGAATTGCTTCTCAATCCTGCTCAACTATCAAAACATAAGTGACAAAATCATTATGGTTGATTTGGCTATAAAATCTCAAGAAATGGGTGAAGTTACATCAATTATGACTAAAATGGGAGAACCAGGGCCCATGCCCGAAATGCCGAACCAATCCCTATAAAATAATTCCTACATCACCCTGAGTCCATAGCTAAAAATTGAGCCCAAAATAGATCCCCGAATACAGAAAAATGACTCAAAAATGAAGTTGCATTTCTTATCAGAAAATAGTTCTTACATAACTTCTTGATCAGATTCTGTAAAAATACAGTCAAATTAACATGATAGCACAATATACCTCTAGACAAATGGAATAATTTAGACATAAGTTCCACTTAATTAGTGACCGAGATATCATAATGTAAAGTTTTCACTCATTTCTGATATACAACCAGCGAAAAAGCAGTGATTTTACCTTGAAATACATGTTGAATCCTAAATCTAACTTCATCATGGCATTTCTTGTGAAAATTTAAATCACATAGACCCTTGAATCACCGAAATTGGATAAGAAATGCTCCTAAAATTGCCATGTAAAGTTGGAGAAAACATGTGTATATATATAGATATAATCTCCTGGAAACATGTATATATACAGCCAGCTACTCCCTTTTGCCACCTCAACGCCATGTGGCAGCGCTAGGCCATACCACCACTACAATAAAGTAGAAATATGACGACATTTAATTGGTGACAGTTGAAATAAATGCCCAAAAATGAAGAATTTATTGACATTTATAAACAAATATGTTAAAAATAATGACATTTGGTGCAAAATGTCATTAAAATAATGACATTTAGTGCAAAATGTCATTCTTTTATGATATTTGACATATAATGTCGAATATATTATGACATTTTGCAGCAATTGTCATTACTTATAACGACATATTTTGAAAATGTTATTAAAATAATGACATTCCATACACAAATACCGAATATATTTTAACATGTTGCAACAAATGTCGTTTTTGTGGAAATGTTGTTAACATAATGACATTTAATACAAATGTCAAATATGATATGACATTTGTTGGCAAATGTCTTTATTTTTAATGATATTGGTAATATTTTTAACACATATCATTAAAAGTAGTGACATTTGCCAAGAAATGTCATATAGATTATGACAATTATTTTACATGTCATGTTATTAAATGCCAATTGCAGACATTTACACCTACTGTTGAAAGTCTAAATCATTTAAAATGTATTATCTGATTAATAGAATGGTATTTATTATTGAAATATCTACCTTGCTACAAGAACTTTTTAATTTTTAAATAACTAAATATACTTGAATTTTCTCTTAACAAATTAATTTCATGATTCTAATTCAAAGGTTGTAAAAAAGTATCACATGAAAAACGGAAGACAGTCGTTTGAAGCAGCACATACTCATGCTTGGAGAGAGTAAGCAATATAAAATATCAATTTAATATTTTTAGTATGAATAATCCTAGCTACTAATAGAACCTGAAAATTCTTTGAAAAAGTTTTATTCCTAATATTAGACTTTTAGAAATAATAATGCTTAAATATATTTGACTGTATCTGTTTTTTTTTTTTAAGTTTTTGCACTATTCATTACAAATTCACATTTTTAGACTAGAAATATACTAAGAATATATTAAAATAGTCTATAATTTGCATATATTGAGAAAAAAATAAAGATCAATAATAATTAAAATTTTATCTTATGTTTGGCAATAAGAAATTGTCATCTAAAGAGTTATATTATTTTTATGTTATATAGAAAACATGTTAATAAAAAAAATGTTAACTACACGAAAATTACAGTCAACTTTATCACATGAATATTCGCCAAAATAAAAAAGGGGCTTGAAAATATTTTATACATTTAATTTTTCTAGTTTTATTAATGACAAAAATGTTTTTAATAAATAATACTTTTGTGGGTGGAAAATATTAAAGTAGAGGTCGTATATTTCTTATATTTTTTTAATTAATAGATGCATGATGCACATCAGGGGCAAACCAACAGAGAGTCCGGCAGGTGCTCGAACAACCATTAACTTCGTACCAGATATTATATATCTATGTAGAAATTAAGAAAATTGGTATAAGTTTAAAATATAGCACTCATTAAATAAATGATTTCATTGGATCAACGGTTTAAGGTGTCACGACTCGGACTTAGGGTCTAGAAGTGACACGGCAAATGAGAACCCGAGGGTCCCTAAACAAGCATCAAAGTACCAAAATCCACCTCTTTGGTTTGGAAGCACATTCAAAAGTAACACATAATTCTAAGGGATGAGAAAGTAGGACTCACACTATGGGGGCATCTTAGGGAGAGGGATTAACATGAACTCACATAGTAAATAGCACATAATGACTAAGGAACGGGCATGTATGACTCACAATATGGGGGCAATTCGGGACTTAGGATCTTTCAACAACGTAACATAAGATCATATTATAACAACATAATCCATAAGTAGCCATGATCAAGAATCCCATACAACACTTACCATAAAACGAAAAGAGTACACAAGATGTCCCACAATGCCTCTACATAAGATAGGTCAAGGGCCGAGACATACCCCGGGCTTATCCTCAAAGTAAACAAAGTAGAAAGAACAACATAGGTGGAAGGGTTAGTGGTATGTCCTTGAAAGACAGGACTCACCACAACAAGTATAACTTGAAACCTAAGCTAGACATCGTATAGTGGATGAATAGGCTCCTCGATCCATACATGGTAAAATCATGTAGGAAAAAGTATGCGTTAATGCGTTTGAATGTACTAAGTATGCGGAATGCAATGCATGTAACTTACCAAACCTGCATTCAATGTTAGATGAAAAGGGCACATAATATAGAAAAATACCATATTATCATGATGCAAGCCTAGAGCCTAGACGTGAAATGGCAAATGGGAAGTCCGAAGACATCCCAAACAAGCCTCTTAGCATATCTTATATACATCTTTTGTTGCTGTCATGGCCCAAGCCTAGGGCCTAGACATAATACGGCACATGGGGAACCCAAAGGGACCCCAACAAAGCCTCTTAATATATCATTACACATCCTTGGTCGCGGAAGCAATTAAACAAAATAATAAGAGTAAAAATAAGGAATAAAGGGCTAAGGGAATACTTTCATACATAAGCACAAAAAACAAGAGAGTGAAAGCTCAATACATACCATGTCCAACAACTCCTCTATTATATAGATAAGAGTAGGGGCAACGACAAGCAACTGGGCTCACCCTCATAGTCAATACATACATAAAAGAATGTTAGTCTTAGAACATAGCATGAGATCATAAACATCATCTCCAGAACAGAGGCTAACCAGTAAGCTTGAGAGAAATCACACTAGTCACGTGCAGGAGGATGCTCAAATGGGGCTCCGGTTCCTACATGGTGACATTATGTAGGCATAGAGCATGTGTTAGTATGTTTGAATATACTAAGTATGTAGGATGAAATGCAACAAGGGATAAACAACATAATCGAAATGTGTAAGTATATGCAATGAGTAGCATATAACAGTATGGCATGTACAGAAGATGCTTGAAGTAAATTATGCTTACATAGAATATATACATATGTAAGGAGTGATCATTAGTGCATATACAAGGCCTTCCACCCACTTGGAGAGGCGCATGAGGTACAAACCCCTTCATATGATTGGTGAGGTACAAGCCCCCCAATATGGTTATCAAGGTACAAACTGCCTCGACATGGTTGCACGGGCCTTCCACCTCCCGAGCGAGGCGGTGGAGGTACAAACCCCTTAACATGGTTACTTGACCCTACTACCTCTGGAGTGAGGCTTGGTCATTTACCCACACCATAAAGATAATATCACATACATATATTCCTTTCATCATCATATAGTCATTCATCTCATAAGACATGCATTGGGCCTTCAATTCCTCAAGAAATAATAACCAAACATTTTACCAAACACTTGGCGAGTATAGTACTAGTGTAAAACCATGCAATTCATGAGTGGAATCAAGCTAGAAAATTCAATGTAAAATATTCAATAGATAATTGGTAATACCCTCAAGCAATATACATCAAAAACCTTCATCAAGTCTTACAATAGATCTTAGATTCATAGCTCAAAACATGCTAAAACAATTACAATTTCAAGAACCCCTACATAGTGTGCAATGAAATCAATAATAAGTAAAACTCATGGGTAAATAAACTTTAAATCATGTAGTTTTAAGTGAAAGGAAGCTTAGACATCAGGGTAAAAGAAACCCACATATCTTAGTTTTGAAGAATAACTTGATGAAGATTGGAGATTGAGACTTGAAGCTTCAATGAGAACCTTAAGATCCGGATGAGTTTTGGGACTTGAAAATAGGAGTGAAATATTTGTTTAAGTGTTTGAATGAGTATTGGGGAATGTGTTGTGTGATATGAGGGTGAAATATGGCTAAATATAAATATTTTCACACATAGGAACACTTAGGCCCAAGACCAAAAAGTCTTGGACCGAACTCAAAAAATAGTGCACAAAATACACTATCGCGCTCCCTTGGCACGTCACGTTAGGGGCACGGAAACCTCTGGAAATCACATTTTGGGATTCCAAAATTCTGCTATGGTTGCTCTTAAATCAGGGCTAGACACATTTTCCACTTAATTTGAACACCAGATCAAGAATATGAATTGGATTTTTGATATCACGCATGAATTTTGAGATATATGGAAATTACGATTTCGGACACTTCCAAGGCACATTTTCGGGCACTTTTTGGGGTCATTTCAATATCTCACCCTTGGGAATATTCATCCCCGAATGTCAATGAAATGTACATGAGAGATGTAAACATGATAATTTCAGCCCACATAGAGCTGCAACAATGAACTTAAACATCATTTCGAAGCCTCAACATAAGTATAAAATCATCATGAACTTGTCAAGTTAAACATGAATGTATGCAATGACATGAAGGTCGAACGTAAGACTTGAGATCATGTAGAGGACTTAGGTCAGTACCTTAGGCTTGAGTGGAGTGGAAAAGGTGAGGATATCACTTTTGTATGTCCATTTCAGCCTCCCAAGTAGCACTTTCAACTTGTTTATTCCCCTAAAGGACCTTAACGGAAGCCGCCTCTTTGTTCCTCAACATCTTCATTTGTCTATAAAAAATCTAAACCGGAACCTCTTCATAGGTCAAATTGTCTTTAATAATACCCACAACATCAAGAGACAATATAGTATTAGGGTCTCCTATATATTTTCTCAACATGGATACATGAAAGACTGGATGGACCAACTCCATCTCACTAGACAATTCCAACTCATAGGCTACCTTGCTAATTCTCCTCATTACCCTATAAGGACCCATATATGTTGGACTCAACTTTCCCTTTTTACAAAAACAAACCATACCCTTCATGGGTGACACCTTCAAATAAACCCAATCTCCGACTTTGAATTCATGATCCCTTCTCCTCACATCGGCATAGGAGTTTTGGCAACTTTAATTTGAGTCATATTCAATCTTTCTCTTATCATCCTAACCTTCTCAAGAGCCTCCATAACCAAATCTGGTCCCAAAAAAGCCATATCTCCAACCTCAAACCACCCAACTGGTAATCTATAACGTCTACCATAGAGAGCCTCAAAAGGAGCCATATCGATGCTAGAATGATAGCTATTGTTATGAGCAAACTCAATTAATGGAAGATGATCATCCCAACTACCCTTAAGCTTCAATACACAAGCTCTAAGCATATCCGTAAGTGTTTGGATAGTTCTTTTGGCTTGGACATCCATTTGAGGGTAAAATGACGTACTAAGTTTAACCCTTGTACCAAGACCCCTTTGGAAGGACCTCCAAAAAAGTGAAGTAAATTGAGCGTCACGATCTGATATGATGGACAAAAGAACCCCATGCAACCTCACCAAGTCATGAATGTACAACCTAGAATAATCTTCAGCCCCATATGTGGTCTTAACTGGTGGAAAATGAGTCGGTTTTGTCATCCTATCAACCACAACCCAAATGGAATGAAAACACTTTCTAGTCTTGGATAACCTAACCACAAAGTCCATGTTAATCACCTCCCACTTCCATGTGGGAATCTTTATGTCTTGTGCTACGCCACCAGACCTTTGGTGCTCGGTTTTGACGTGTTGACAACTATGACAACCGGAAACAAATTTGGCAATGTCACTCTTCATCCCTCCCCACTAATACATATCCCTCAAACCTCTATATATTTTGGTAGAACCGGGGTGAATAATATAAGAAGAATTATGTGCCTCATCAAGAATTTTCTCCCTCAAACCATCCACACAAGGCATACATAACCTACCTTGTTACCTAGGGCACCATCTTCCCCTTGGGAGAAAACCTCCACCTTGCCCGCTTTCACCAAGGCCTTTAATTCTAACAAGGATGAATCAAGATCTTGCTTTTCTTTTACCTCATCAACCAATGAAGATTTAGAACCATCAACAATAACAACAACACCATTGTCAAACTCCTCCAAACTAACCTCCAATATAGCCAACCGATGGACCTCCCTAGCCACCTCTTTATCATACCTATCAACATGAGCTATGTTATCTGTAGACACCCTACTTAAAGCATTCGCCACAACGTTAGCCTTACCGGGAAGATAATGCACACTCATATCATAGCCATATTCTTTGTCTCAAGTTGAGATCTTTTTGAGTGAAGACATATTGGAGACTCTTATGATTGGTGAACACATCAAATGCCCCCCATTCAAATAATGATGCCAAATCATTAATTAAAATACCACGGCGACTAGTTCAAGATCATTAGTAGGATAATTCATTTCATGCACTTTGAGTTGTCCAGAAGCATAGGCTATCACCTTACTATTTTGCATCAAAACACAACCTAACCCAACTCTAGAAGCATCACAATACACCACAAACCCCTCTAGCCCTTGCAGTAGTAATAAAATAGGAGCGGACACAAGCTTATCTTTCAATGTTTAGAAACACTTTTCACACTCCTTGGACCACACAAACTTGGCTTTCTTTTAAGTCAACTTGGTTATGGGAGAAGCAAAAGAAGAGAACCCATTCATAAACCTTTGACAGTAACCCGCTAGGCCCAAGAAACTCCTAATGTCCGATGTGGTCAATGGTCTAGGCCAATTTTTGATCACATCCATCTTTTTAGGATCCACCTTAATACTATCTGCCAACACCACATGAACTAGGAAGGAAACCACTTTCAACCAAAACATTTTTCATACTTAGCATACAACTTCACTTCCCTCAACCTTTGTAGTATTACCCTCAAATGATCCCTATGCTCCTCCTTACTACGTGAATATATCAAACTATCATCAGTGAAGACAACAACAAATAAATCAAGGTAGGATTTGAATACCCTATTCATAAGATTTATGAAGATAGCCGGTGCATTGGTCAACTAAAAGACATAATCACAAATTTATAATGCCCATACTTAGTCCGAAAGCCCGTCTTGGGAATGTCACAATCCATCACCTTCACTTGATGATAACCGGACCAAAAATCAATCTTAGAGAAGTGGCTAGCTCCTTGCAATTGGTTAAACAAATCATTATTTCTTGGAAGAGGATACCTATTCTTGATGGTGACCCTATTGAGTTGCCGATAGTCAATATACATTCTAAGGGACCATCCTTCTTTTTCACAAACAACACCGGTGCACCCTAAGGTGATTGGGTAGGTCTAATAAAACCTTCTCCAACAAATCCTTCAATTCAATGCCAAAATATATTTCCCTTTTGAGACGAACACCAGGAAGGTCATTCGGAGAGACATCAAGAAACTCATTTACAACCAGAACCAACTCCATAGGAAGGACTTCGGACTCCACATCCCTAACCCCCACAAGATAGTGAGACACTCCTTAGAGATCAACTTATGGGCTTTAATGCAAGACATGAATCTACCCTTGACTACCATATTTTGACTCTCCCACTCAAGGACGGGTTCATTTGGGAATTGGAATTTAACCTTCTGGGTACTACAATCAATAGAGGCATAATAAGCATGCAACCGATCCATCCCGAGAATGAAATCAAAATCAACCATATCTAACTCAACAAGACCACAAGGCAAGATTTTATGCAAGATGCAAATAGGATATAGACCTTCTTAGCAACAATAGATGTACCAATAGATATAGACACCTCATATGATTCACATAACAATTCGGGCTCAACATGGAACTTTTTGGCAATAAATAGGGTAATAAAAGAAAGAGTGGCACCGGATCAATGAATGTATACACATCAAAGTCAAAGATTTTCAACATAACAATGACGACAGTGGGCACATCATTAACCCCTTTCCTCCTATGCAAAGTATAAAATTGATTGTGCCTTGGGCCACCATCTTGTTGGCCACCCCTCCCCAAAGGAACCACATAATCACCTTGTGGACGAACCTCCTTACCCATGTTGTGAGTTCGAGGGCAATCCATCACCTTATGCCCAACTTCCCCATAGCCATAACAAGCATTAGTATCCCTCAAGCATGGGCCACTGTGCCCCCTACCACATTGTGGACACCCATCATTAGGAAACGCACCACCAACACCTTGGGCCATTAGAAAATCATTGGCAATCCTCTTATTAGATGCATGAGAATACCCTTGGCCTTGATGGAACTAGCCACCCCTTCGGCTATGGAACTTTCTCTCAAACCGGGTCCTCTTGGACTTATGACCCCTTCTCTTTCTCAATTTCTCCTCTTCCATTTGTTTGGCATAAGTCATCAAACGGGATAATTTAATGTCACTAATTAAAATAGCGGACCGACATTCCTTACTCACCAAGTCGGACACACCCATCATGAACTTATTCATTCTAGACCTTGAGTTGGCAACCAAGGGTGTAACATACTTTGATAGTTAGTTGAACTTGAGGGCATACTCCCTCACACTCATAGACCTTTGTCTCAAATTCATAAACTCCACAAATTCAGCTTCCCTAAGCTCAAGAGGGCAGAATCGATTAAGAAGAGCCACCTTGAATTCCTCCCATAGCACCACATTATTGACTCCCTTCTCCTAATTCCATTTATTGTACCATATTTGTCCTATCCCTTTGAGTTGGTAGGCCGCCAACCCTGAATTATCTTCCGACCTCACACCTATGATAGCCAACACCTTGTATACCTCATCAATGAACTCTTGAGGATCCTCATCTACCTTTGACCCATGGGGGATTCATCCTTATTAAGTCTCTCACCTGAGATGCCTGTGTAGAAGGATGAGGAACTTGGGCCCCTTGGTTGGCTTGGTTAGCCATAACTTGTACGACCAAAGTGAAAGAATCCCGGAGCTCACCATAGGCCAGTTGCTCCTTGGGTCTGCAGCTCTTCTTCCTCTTGTGTTGGGCATGATCTACCATAGCAAAGAACCATTGTTAGGGGGAAGAACCTTACCTTAACTCTATAGCAAGACTTAGAATATGAAGAAGGAAAACATTTCCTAAAACATCTCTAGCCTGTTACTCATAGTTGTAGTGCAAAACACAATCATGAATAAAACTCTAATTGATGCGGTGTGGTGGACTCCGAGGATCTAACAACCTAGTGCTCTGATACAATGTTTGTCACGACCCAAGCCTAGGGCCTAGACGTGACATAGCGCTTGGGGAACCCAAAGGAACCCCAAGCAAGACTCTTAATATATCATTACACATCCTTGGTCGTTAAAGCAATTAAGCAACATAATAAGGGTAGAAATAAGGGAGAAAGGGCTAAGGGAATACTTTCATACAAAAGCACCAAAACAAGAGAGTCAAAGCTTAATACATATCATGTCCAATAACACCTTTACTACATAGATAAAAGCACGGGCCACGCCAAGAAACCAGGCTCACCCTTATAGTCAATACTTACATAAAAGAAAGATTGTCCTACAACATAGCATGAGATCATAAACATCGTACATGTAATGGAGGACTCACCAATAAGCTTGAGAGAAATCATACTAGCTACGTGGAGTAAGACGCTAAAGTGGGGCTTCGGTTCCTACATGGTGACATCATGTAGGCATAGAGTATGTGTTAGTATGTTTGAGTGTACTAATTATGTAGGGTACAATGCAACAAGGGACAAGCAACATAATCGAAATGCATAAGTATAGGCAATGAGAAGCATATAATGATATGGCATGTACGGAAGACGCTTGAAGTAAATCAAGCTTACGTAGAACATATACATGTGTAGGAGTGACCATTAGTGCATATCCAAGGCCTACCACTCCTTTGGAGAGATGCATGAGGTACAAACCCCTTCCTGTGGTTGATGAGGTAAAAATCCTTGACATGGTTAATGAGGTACAAAACCCCCAACATGGTTATCAAGGTACAAACCCCTCGACATAGTTTTCCAGGTCTGCCACCTCTCGAGCAAGTCGATCAAGGTACAACCCCTCAACATGGTTACTCGGTCCTATAACCTCCCGAGTTAGGCTTGGACATTTCCCCACACCATAGAGATAATATCATATACGTACATTCCTTTAATTATAATATAGTCATTCATCTCATAATACATGCATTGGGCCTTCAATTCCTTAAAAAATCATAACCGGACATTTTATCAAACACTTGGTGTGTATGTAGTACTAGTGTAAAACCATGCAATTCATGAGTGAAATCATGCTAGAAAATTTAGTGTAAAACCTTCAATAGATACTTGGTAACACCCTCAAGCGATATACATCCAAACTGTTCATCAAAACTTACAATAGATATTAGATTCATAGATCAAAACATGCTAAAAAAATCATAATTTCAAGAATCCTAACATAATGTGCAGTGAAATTCATAATAAGTAAGATCCATGAGTAAATTAACTTTAAATCATACAATTTTAACTAAAAGGAAGCTTGGGCCCCATGGGTGAAAGGAACCCATGAAATAAACCTACATACCATAGCTTTGGAGAATAATTTGATGAAGATTGGAGTGGAGACTTGAAGCTTGAATGACAACCTTAAGATTCATATGAGTTTTGGGGCATTAAATTAGGTATTTTCACGCATGGGAACACTTAGGCCTAAGACCAAAAAGTCTTGGACCGAACATGAAAAATAGTCCACAAAATACACTGTAGCGTGCCCTTGGCGCATCGCGCTCACGTGCCAAGGGCGCAGAAACCTCTCTGGAAATCGCTGATTTCCAAATTTTTATATTGTTACTCTTAAATCGGGGTTAGACTTGTTTTCCACTCAATTTGATCCCCTGATCTAGAATATGAAGTTGAATTTTCGATCTCTTGTATGGATTTTGAGATATATGAAAATTACAATTTTGGGCACTTTCGAGGCACATTTTCGAGCACCTTTTGGAGTCGTTTCAGTTGGGAACTGAAAATAACATCAACAAGAGTCAAGTATAAAAAGGGAAATGGGACTAATGGAAGTTTTAGATAGTCACAAAAGCATAAGATGAGTCGAACTCAAAGCATATACAATACAATATCCAACACCTCTACTTTAGAATGGAGAAGGGACCAAGATACTTCCCGAGCTCACCCTCATAATAATAAGTATCCAATATGAGAAACAAATCTCAACATAACATGATTGATAATAGATATTGCCCTCAAAATTGAGTACTCACCAAAGCTCTCTTCAAAGTACCAAACTAGCCACGTGTAGGAGGGTGATCAAAAGAAGCTCCAGTCCCTATATGGTAATATCATATAGGCATAAAATATGTGTCAGTACTTGGAATGCACTAAGTATGCAGGGTGAAATGCATCAAGGACATAAGCCATAATATTCAAAATGCATAATCAAAATCAATAGATATAAAATGTCAATATGGCACGCATGATCAATGCTTGTAATAAAACATGGTTGTAAAACATTAACTTGCATAATATACCAAACATTTGTGGGAAGAGACCTCAATCGACATAGAACAAATAGCTACAACTTGGAATACAAGGCATAACACCCGCTTGGTACAGGTGACCGGGCATGACACCCCCGGCGAAGTGTGGTCTACATGCAAAGGCAAACGAAATATGATAACATGAACTAGATGGATCCACTAGCGTAGCAAGTGTATAATACATAATCCGATGGTGGCATATAGTTTAGAGACAAAAAATTTTATATAAGGACCTCTTGAGTCGAGCACCTATCTTAAGCCTCAGTCGGTGCTAAGTCTAATCCCAAGGAACACTTGAAATAATCATACCTTGAATAACTTGTAAGAAACATGATAACTTGACATGAGAAGCTCATAACATGCTTGATCTCTACTAGTGAACCTAACTTGAATATGAGAGAAAATAATAATCATACATGATCCCCTGCCTTGACATGAATAGCTCAGAAGAGATTAAAATCTTGAAATAGGGCTCAACTTGATACTTGTAAAATCATAGATACTTTTCATGAATTCAATGCATGTTTGAAACCCCTTAATCATCATGAAATCACTTGACTTGTAAATCATGTAATAGTTCATCAACAATTTGAGAATTCTTGTCATGTAATTTTATAAAACACATGATGAGTTCATGATACTTGTTCAGAATATGCAACTCAAGAGTAAAATAAGAAGAGTAAACCCAATGCAAATCAATCCACCAATATTGTAGTAAAACCCTCATTTGTGGTATCTTGAAATCCATCCCAAAGTTCATAATAGTTCATAGTTTCATAGCTCAAATCTTGCATAGTCTCAATAGGTAAAATCAATTCATGGAATAAGATTGAAATAGATATTCATGAATAATCAATCAATACTTGATAAACCCCAACATAAGTTATGTTCATATTCCATAATAAAAGATACCCATAAGTAATCCAACTTGAAATCATGCAATTTTCATATAAAGAGAAAGTTGTGATCCATGGGTAAAAGGACCCATAGATGAAGTCTCACATACCTTAAACATTAAACTTCTTTAAACTTGAAGGAGACTTGAAGCTTGAGATGGGTTCTTAATTTCCAAACTTTATCTTGAATTCTTTGAATTTGAATGAGAAATTTGGTAAAGTCTTGGAGAGGTTTTAGAGAGGATTTTGTGAGTTATAGAGTTGAAAAATGACCAAGTATAGAAATCCACTTTGAATTGGCATTAGGTTATGACCCCGATGCCCTTGAACTAAGTTGGAAAAATAGGGCACGAAATGCACTGGTCCGGCCCTAGGTGTGATGCAGACCAGTTGCGGAGGCAACAATTACACTAGTTCTCGCCCCAGGCGTGTCATGGCCTATGTGCGAACAACCACTGGAAATAAAAAAATTAGAGAAAATTACACTACAGGTCTTCTAAAACCTGGATTATAGCTATTTCCGACTCAATTTTAACCCCTGACCAAGAATACGAGTTTGTTTTTTTGAAATCACATGCGAATTTTAAGATATATGAAAATTATGATTATGGGATATTCCGAAGCACATGAGGAGTATTACATTATCTCCCCCTTGTAAACATTTTTCTACGAATGTCAAACGAACATGTGTAAGAGAAGTAATTATAAGGATTTTAGCCCGACACAAGTGCAAAAAATGCACTTGAACATCATTTTCAAAATGTCCCAACATGAATGTCAAAAATCATCTTAAAATTGTTACTATTGACATGAATACATGCAAAACAACAAGAGGGTTGAAATATAAGAGTTTAAATCATAAATGGGACTTAATCCATTATCTTTGGCTTGGGTAGAGTGGAAAAGATATGGATATCGCTTTTTTATATCCGCCTCGGCTTCCCATGTGGCACTCTCAACTTGTTGAGCCCTCCAAACAACTTGACGGATGCTACATCTTTATGTCTCAACCTTTTCACTTGTCTATCCAATATCTCCATTGGAACCTCCTCATAGGTCAAATTATCTTCCACAACACCCATAACCTCTAAGGGCACTGTAGCACTTGGGGCACAAACACATCTCCTCAACATAGATACATGGAAGATCGGATGAACCATATTCATCCTCATAGGAAACTCCAATTCATATGCAACTTTACCAACTCTCCTCAAAATTCTATAAGGACCCACAAACCTTGGGCTCAATTTCCCTTTGTTGCCAAACAGGACCACACCCTTTATCTGTGAGACTTTCAAGTGAACCCAATCACCAATTTTAAACTGAAGATCTCCTTTTCTCACATCAAAGTAGGAATTTTGTCTACTTTGGGCCATTTTTAACCTCTCCCTTATCAACCTCACCTTCTCCAAGGCTTCCATAATCAAATCTTGGCCTAACGAAGCCATCTCTCCCACATCAAATCACACAACCGGGAATCTTTAATTCCAACCATATAAGGCTTCAAAGGTAGTTCTAATTCCCTTATTGCTAAATAGTGCAGTCACTTTTAAAAAGGGTATTCCCTCAAGATGAAGTCAACCCCTACTTCATGACTCTTTGAGTTGATTTTGTGTCGTTAGAGAAATTGGTTTTCTTGAATTGTAGAAAGGAATAAGGGAGGGATTTCTTTTAGTGAAATTTATTTACTTATATACAATTAAACATGTTTAAAATACCTTAATAATAATTATTATGTGTGAACAAATAAATAAGGAAGGAAAAAGAGAAAAGTAGTGCAGCCACCTTACTGGACCTTTTTTTCTCTTAAGACTTTTTTGACATAAAATATTTTCCCCCAAAGTAACTCAGTTTATTGACCTTATCAAACCTTATAAACTCTCTCCTTTACTTATTTTTCACTAACACACACAAAGCACATCAGTTCAATGGAGCATAGTTAAGAAATCCTCTATCATTTGATAAGTGTTGAATTATGTCTTTAAATTGAGTAGTGTGTAGTAATTATGGAATATCTTGTTGAATATAGCTGTGTTTTTAAGGTGTAAATATATTTTGGAAAGGTAATTCACATACATATAACTTTTTATGTTTATGTAAAAATATGAATCTTCTTGTGTGATATCAAAAGAAGGCGTGAAACACATTGAAAGTTCTGGCAAGTTTTCTGTCCGAGAAGCCTTCTGTGTGCTATTGTTAATATTTTAATATCTCAATTTGTGAGCTGTAATTTGTAATGCTTATTAGTTCTTTGCAACTTGAATACATGTGTCTACAACCCATATGTTTATATTAGGACCTAATTTGGTAGTTTTGGATTCAAAATAGTGAATGCAAGTTAGGACAAGTTCTGTCTAGAGTTTTGACATAAAAATCCCGGAGGGGGGGGTGTTATTAGTGTTTTGAATATAAATACTTGTACAAAGAGTATTTTGAAGTGATTCTTGATAGTTTGCAAACTATATTCATATACCTACAGTTTTATCTATACTAGAAAGCCTAGTTTGTCCATTTACCAATCCAAAATCTAATTCCGTTACAAGGCAGTAAAACTACCTAGAAGAGCGTGATCTACAAAAATAGGACTCAGTTTTGGAATTTCTCTAGTTAGTTTCTACCTGTTAAAAGTGCTGAATTTTAAATGCAAATGTAAAGGAGTATTAATGTGCTCAGACTCTTGTACAATCATAAGGAAATTGATTGAAGAAACTGATGTCGTATTGATCCATGACTTAAAATCGATAGGGTCAATTGCATGCTAAAAGGTTCAGGTTCGTATAAAAACTTGTTCTTGTGCCTTTGTTACCTTCTGGTACATTTGAATGATATCTTGGTATCTCAGCTATTTCTTGTCATATTATCTAGTTGTGTTGATGTATTTTGCGACTTGTAAGGAACTTGTTTAATTCGCCTATTTGTACGACTTGCCTGACCACTTGACATCCTTGTGGACTTTGTCCTTCTTGTGGCCATGACTTTGTCACCATTGGCATTCCTCTTGTTCAGATCAATTGCCATCTTGATTGTGAATTTTTAGTTCGTCCTAAGTGTGGATGTAGTCCATTTTATTTACGAACTAGAAAGTCACTTTTACTATGGTTCTTGGTTCTCTTGATAATTGGGTTTTCAAACTTCTGATACAAGGCTTCGATCTTTCATGATACTTGATTATGTTTTGTGTGACAACATGATTTACATACTGGGCTAAACTTGTCATTCGACTGTCGTGTTAAAATTGTTCTAGGAACCCTTTATACTTAGATCTTTAAATATGCTACTGGATACTCTTGGTGTATTTGTTCACTTGGTCTATTTACTATATTTTAATTTTGTTTCTCTTTGACTGAAAAAGGGTAAATTGAGGGATTTAAGATTCTCAGCTTTTAGCTTTTACACCACTAAGCTTTATGCTTAGCGATAATTGTTTCTATCGTACAGAGTACACGAGATGGTGCTTGAGGATGGCCACTGAAGATAAATTTTGGGAGTTATGCAGAAGATCACATTTGCATCTGGAGATATGTATTGTGGTAATTTTAGGACATGTACATGATTCTCACATTGCACATGTATGTATAAATTTGAAAGGCTAATGTAAATTATGGAACCACGGGTTGTAACTTTAAGTTTTGACTTGTTTAGTTAAATTTGAGTCAGCGAGCTTTTCTATATTAAAATACCAATTACGTTAAGATGATTGTATAAAATAGAAACTAGCAAAGTTTATGTCCTTTCATTTTAATATCAATAATACTTTTCAGCATGCTACAACAGTTTGGGAAATATATAAAAATATCTCGCAATATAGTAGTTTAAATTATTTGCAGGGTACTCGTGCCAAAAACTTGTGCTAGAATCAATTGCACAACCTTCAGAACAAAATCCTATACGTTTGACTATTTTGAATAGGTCACGTATTAAATTCTTCATATGTTGATAAGTGGTACATAAGACTAGAATGTACAAAAGTGGCATCCTCCCGCGAGGGTTTCCATAGGAGTCATGCCAATACTAGAGTGGTAGTTATTATTGTAACCAAACCCAATAAGTGGAAAATGTTCATCCCAACTACCCTTAAACTCCAAAACACAAACCCTAAGCATATCCTCAAGAGTTTGGATAGTCCTTTCGACTTGGCCATCCGTTTGGATGAAAAGCCATGTAAGCTTGACCTTGGTACCAAGACCCCTTTGGAAGGACCTTCAAAAATGAGAAATGAATTGAGCACCACGATCCAAAATGATAGAAAAGTTTACCCCTTGCAATCGAACCAACTCAAGAATATACAACTTGGCATAATCTTTGGCACCATAAGTCGTCTTACCGATAGAAAATGAGCTGACTTTGTCATTCTAAATACAATAACCCAAATAGAATGAAAGTGTTTCCTAGTCTTATGCAGCCCAATCATAAAATCCATGTTGACCTCTTCCCACTTCCAAGTAGGAATTCTAAGTTTTGGGCTAGGCCACCCGACCTTTAATGTTCGGCTTTCACTTGTTGACAATTGTGACACCCGACTACGAACTTGACAATATCCCTCTTCATACCACCTCACCAATACACCTCCCTTAAGTCTCAATACATCTTTGTGTAACAAGGGTGAATAGAATAGGATGAGTTATAGGTCTCCTTCAAAATCAACTCCCTCATGTCATCAACATTAGACACACATAGCCTACCTTGGAACCTAAGGGCACCATTCCCTCTTGGGAGAAAACCTCCACTTTACCATCCTTCACCAAAGTCTTCCACTCTAGCAAGACGGGGTCAAGGCCTCGTTTTGACTTGAATTCCTCAATCAAAGAAAACTTAGAACCATCAACCACTACTACACCACCATTTTCAACTTCATTCAATCTAACCCTCAACCTATCCAACTGGTCAACTTCTCTAGCCACCTACTTGATACCAACATAAATATGAGCTAGACTACCCATAGACTATCTACTTAGAGCATTGACCATAACATTAGTTTTGTCGTGATGATAGAGCACACTCATGTCATAATCCTTAAGGAGTTCTAACCATCTTCTTTATCTCAAGTTAAGATTTTTTTTGTGTGTGAACACACATTGGAGACTCTTGTGGTGGGTAAACACATCAACAAGAACTACACACAAATAATAACACCAAAGTTTCAAAGCAAACACCATGTCTGCCAATTCAAGATCATGGGTGGGATAATTTCACTCATGCACCTTAAGTTGTCTAGAGGCATATGCTATAACCTTGCCATTTTGCGTCAAAGCACTCCCTAGACCAATTCTTGAGGCATCACAATAAGCAACAAACCCTTGTAACCCTGTCGGTAGAGCCAAGATAGGAGCAAAGATAAGCTTGTCTTTCAAAGTTTGAAAATTCTTTTAACAATCGTCGGTCCAAACAATTTTTTCCTCCTTTTGGGTCAATCTTGTCATAGGGGAAGCAATAGAAGAGAAATTATTCACAAATCTCACGATCCAAGCCTAGGTCCTAGATGTGACACGACGAATGGGAACCCAAAAGGGACCCAAACAAGCCTGTTAGCATATCATTTACACATCTTTGTTCATAGTAGCAAATAAACAACAATAAGAGAGTACAAACAAGGATAAAGGGGCTAAGGGAAATCTTTAAAAGCATAAACCATCAAAAGAGTCAAAGGTTAAGTGTAACTATATAACTTGTCCAACAACACGTCTAGCATAGATAGAACAACTTTCTGGGCTCACCCTTTTAGTATCAAAGTTCAACATAAGAGATATCAAAATTAAGAGAGCAAAGCTTGTGTCCCCAAACTTGAGGACTCACCAATAGCTTATCTTCAAAATGACCAACTAGCCATGGGGAGGATGATCGTGAGGGGCTCCGCTTCCTACTTGGTAACATCATGTAGGTATAGAGTATGCTTTAGTACATTATAATGTACTAAGTATGTAGGATGCAATGCAAAGAGAGATAGGCAACATAAGGAAAATGTATATACATAAACAAGATATAGTATATAGTAACATGACATGCATGATCAATTCTTGAAGTAAAACATACTTATATAGAATATAATACAAGTGTAGGAAGAGTCCATCATCATAGACCAAGCAAGTAGTACTTGGAATCCAAGGTATAGCACCCCCTTGGAGGGTAATTGAGGTATATACCCCTCAATCAGTAGATGGACATCACACCCTCCATCACAGTGGTCAAGGTATGTACCCCTTAACAGGTAGATAGATATAGCAGCCTCTATCATTGTGGTTAACATATACCCCTTAACTGGTAGATGGATAAAACACTCTCCATCATAGTGGTTGAAGCAAAGCACCCCCTCAATAAAGTGTGGTCAACTTGTAACACTGTAGATACTTTTCAAGTAATCAACACATAAATATATTACTTTCGTCTCTATAAGGTTACTTAAATCATAAATAACGCAATAGATCATCAATAACTCAAGAACCCTAAAGCGGACATTTTATCAAACACTTGGTGTGTATATGTAATGCTAGTTCAAAATCATGCAATTCAAGAGTGAAATCATGTGAGAAAACTTAATGTAAGTCAACTCACTAACACTTGGTAATACCTTCATGCAATATACATTGAAACCCTTTATCAAATCTCATAATAGAACATAGATTCAAAGCTCAAAACATTCTTAAACAATCACATTTTATGTAACCCCAACATGATTTGTATTCAAAATTCATAATAGAAGATACCCATAGATAATTGGCTTGAAAACAGGAAATTTTCATGGAAAAGAAGGTTGGGCACCACGGGTGAAAGGACCCAATGGTTGAAAACCACGTACCTCAACTTTGGAGATTTCCTTGATGAAGATTGGAATGAGAACTTGAAGCTTGAATGAATTTCTTGAGATCCGGAATGAGTTTGGAACACTTGAATTTGGATGAAATATTTGGCTAAGTGTTAGAGAGGGTTTTGGGAAATGTCTTGAATGATATGGGGTAGAAAACTTACTATGTGTAGGTTTTTTATGCATATGAAAGCATAGGCCCAAGGCCCCGAAGCCTTAGAAAAAAATAGGAAAACCTAGCAACAAAATACAATACTTCGTGATGTTGCGTAAACTTGGGAAATGAAATTTTGCTACGGTTGCCCTAAAATCAAGGTTATACCCATTACCCTCTCAATTTTACCCCCTGATCACGAATATGAAGTCTGATTTTTTATATTATGCACGGATTTTGAGATATATGAAAATTATGAATATGGGCATTTTCGAGGCACATTTTCGGACATTATTTTTTGGGGCATTTCAATATCTTCCCCTTAGGTACATTCATCCCCAAATGTCAAAGAAGTGTACATAAGAAGAGTAATGATGAAGGAATCACCCCCAACAAGAATACAATAATGCACTTAAACACCACATTCAAAAGTCTCAACATGAGTGTCAAAATCACCATGAACTTGTCAACATAAACATGAATGCATGCAATTGACATAAAAGCTGAAACATAAGACTTGAAATCATAGAAGGGCTTAGTTTTTCTAGTGAAGCTTAAGTAGAATGAAAGAGGCATGAGTGTTGCTTCTTCATGTCCATTACGGGTCCCCATGTGACACTTATGACTTGATGGATCTTCCAACTGACCTTGACGAACACCAAATCTTTACTCCCAAACCTTAGTATCAAGATCTATCCTTCTTACATCGGAATGGACTTTTTCCTACCTTAAACCATCTCCAATCTTCCCCTTATCGACTCACCTCCTCTAAAGCTCCCATAACCAAATTCGGTACAATCCAAGTCATTTCACCAACACACCTCTCTCAATCTCTATGTATCTTGATAGAACCGGGGTGAATAGAATAGGAAGGATTATGAGCCTCACCTAAAACCAACTTCCTCGTGTTATCAACACAAGACACATAAAACCTACCTTGGTACCTATGGGCACCATCTTCCCCAGGGAAGAAAACCTCCACTTTTCCACTTCTCACCAAGGTCTTTAACTCTAGTAAGGCGGGGTCAAGATCTTGTCTTGCCTACACCTCCTAAATCAATGAAGATTTAGAACCATCAACAACCACTACACCATCATTATCAACCTCTTCCAACTTAACTACTGGTCTAGCCAACCGATGAACCTCTCTAACTACCTCTTTACCCCCATAGTCAACATGTGCTAGGCTACCCATAGACACCCTATTCAAAGCATCGGCCACAACGTTAGCCTTACCAGGGTGATAATGCATACTCACATCATAATCCTTAAGAAACTCTAACCACCTTATTTGTCTCAAGTTTAGATCTTTTTGAGTGAACATATATTGGAGACTCTTATGATCGGTCAATACATCAACATACACCCCATATAAGTAATGACACCAAATTTTCAAAGAAAATACCATGGCAGCCAATTCAAGATCATGGGTCGGATAATTCTTTTCATGCACCTTAAGTTGTCTAGAAGCATAAGCTATCACTTTACCATTTTGCATCAAAACACAATTCAAACCAATCTGTGAGGCATCACAGTACACAACAAACCCCTCCTACCCTTTCGGTAGAGACAAAATAGGAGCGGAGATAAGCTTATCCTTCAAAATTTGGAAACTCCTTTCATACTCATCGGTCCACACAACTTTATTATCTTTTGGGTCAACTTAGTCATAGGAGAAGCAATAGAAGAGAATCCATTCACAAATCTCCGATAATAACCCAGTAAGCCCAAGAAGCTTCTAATGTCCGATGGAATCAAAGGTCTAGCCCAATTTCTAATTACCTCCATCTTCTTAGGATCTACCTTAATACCATCACCTGACACCACATGACCTACGAAGGAAACCTCTTTCAACCAAAACTCACATTTCTCATATTTGGCGTACAACTTCTCTTCCCTCAAGATTTGTAACACTACCCTCAATTGATCCACATGCTCCTCCTCACTATGGGAATAGATCAAGATATCATCAATAAATACCACCAGAAACAAATCAATTTAAGATTTAAAGACCATATTCATAAGATCCATAAAGATAGCTGGTGCATTGATCAAAGAGAAGGACATTAATCACAAACTCATAGTGCCTATACCTAGTCCAGAAAGCCATCTTGGGAATGTCACACTCCCTCACTTTCACTACGGACTGAAGATCAATCTTAGAGAAGTGACTAGCCCTTAAAAGTTGGTCAAAAGAATATCAATCCTTGGTAGAGGGTACTTATTCTTGATGGTGGCTCAATTAAGTTGCCAATAATTAATACACATCCTAAGAGAACCATCCTTCTTTTTCACAAACAACATCGGTGCACCTTAAGTTGATTGGCTAGGCCTAATAAAACCCTTCTCCAACAAATCCCTCAATTTCTCTTTCAACTCCTTTCACTCCGCCGTGGCCATACGGTAAGGGGGAATAGAAATAGGTTGAGTATCGAGAAGGAGGTCTATGCCAAAATCTATTTTGAACTTCGAGAGGAACACCAGGAGGCTCATCAGGAAAGACATCAAGGAACTCATTAACCACTGGAACCAACTCCATAGGTAGGACTTTAGACTCAATATCCTTAACCCTCATAAGATAATAGAGACACCCCTTAGAAATCAACCTTTGGGCTTTAACGCAAGAAATGAACCTACCCTTGACCACCATATGTCTCTCCCACTAAAGAGTAGGTTCACTAGGAAACTAGAATTTACCTTATGGGTTCTACAATCAATGGAGGCATAATATGCATGCAACCAATCCATCCTAAGAATGACATTACAATCCACCATATCCAACTCAACCAAATCACAAGGCGATATTTTATGCAAAATGAATGGGACAATTTCTATAGACCCTTCTAGCAACAATGAATGCACCAACGGGAGTAGACACCTCATATGGCTCGCATAACAATTTGGCTTTAACGTGAAACTTTTGGCAACAAATGGCATAACAAAAGAAAGAGTGGCACCCGGGCCAATCAAAGCACAAACATCAACATCAATATCAAAAACTTTTAACATACTTGTAGAGCACCATGCCAAGTCTAGTGATCTCCTAGAGAGGCATGGTTGGAAATGTCGACAGTCATCTCCATAATCCTTAGTAACCCAAGGACAATGCCCCGAGTCATGATTCTTTGCACCACACTCGAAACATGCACTCCAACTGGCCACACAATCTCTTGGATAGTACCCTACACTCTTGTGACTCATGGGGGAAGCTTGAACATTAACACCTTTGCCATGAGGACCACCACCTCTACCGTTGGGTTGAACATGAGGAAAACCACTAACTTTGTGACCAAATTCACCACAACCATATCAATCATTAGCCTTCCTCAAACATGGGCCACCAAGGCCTTTGCTACACTTTCGGCATATAGGGGAAACTTACACACCAACACCCTTGCCTTTCCCTTGAACATATGGGCAACTAGAAAGCTTGTGGTCCATCTTTCCACAAACAAAGCATGCACCCGTGTTTCTCCTACATATGTCATCATGATTTATCCCACATTTTGGGCACCTAGGATGAGTCCTTCCACCATAGCCACTGGGCTTAGCATATGGAAGCCTATCTTCAAGTTGATCTTTCCTTCCCCTTTCCTTAGAGGCCATGGGACAATCCCCCATCTTATACCAAACATCGCCACACTTGAAACAACCCTCAACTCTCGCCAAACACTGCCTTTGATGCTCCTTGCCACACCCATGACAATTGATGAAATTGATCATCTCGGTGTGGTACTTGGAGACCGATGGAGTAGTAGAAGATAAGGCACCACCAACTCATAACCTCTTAGCCTCCCTCTCCTTTCCCTTAACCCTTGAAGTCTCAGGAGTACCCACTTGTTGATCGAGTTGAGTAGTCATCGCTTTGGCCAATAGCCATAGAGCATTACGAACCTCCGCATTTGACATGTCACCGTCCTAAATAGATTGAGACATATTCTTAAACACAATGATTAAAAGTAAGATATAAGCATTAAAGGACTTAACTCTATTGAACACTATAGATCATGAAGAAGTGAAACATTTCCTAAAATGCCTAATAGCCTCTCATTCATAGTTGTGGTGCGCTTCACAACCATAAATATCGACGTGGTGTGTTGAATTCCAAGGACCATTAACAATCAAGTGCTCTGATACCAAGTTTGTCACGGTCCAAGCCTACGACCTAGACGTGACACGGCGAATGGGAACCCACAGGGGACCCAAACAAGCCTCTTAGCATATTATTTACACATCTTTGGTCGCGGAAGTAAAAAGTAAACAACAATAAGAGAGTATAAACAAGGATTCAGGGGATAAGGGAAGTCTTTAATATCATAAACCATCAAAAGAGTCAAAGCTCAAGCACAACTAAATAACTTGTCCAACAACACCTCTAGCATAGATTGGGTGGGGGCCAAGACAACTTTTGGGGCTCACCCTTTTAGTATCAAAGTGCAACATAAGAGATATCAAAATAAAGAGTGCAAATCTAGTGTCCCTGAACTTGAGGACTCACCAATAGCTTATCTTCAAAATGACCTAGCCATGGGGAAGATGATCGTGACGTGCTCTGGTTCCTACACAGTAACATTATATAGGCATAGAGTATGCATTAGTATATTAGAATGTACTAAGTATGTAGGATACAATGCAACAAGAGATAGGCAATTTAATCAAAATGCATACACATAAAAAAGAGATAGTATATTAGCAATACGGAATGCATGATCAATGCTTGAAGTAAAAACATGCTAATATTGAACATAATACAAGTGTAGAAGAGGCCATCATCTTAGACCAAGAAACTAGTACTTGGAATCCAAGGTATAGCACCCCCTTGGAGGATGATTGAGGTATATACTTCTCATTTAGTAGATGGACATCACACCCTCCATCATAGTGGTCAAGGTACGTACCCCTTAACTGGTAGATAGACATAGCACCCTCTTTCATAGTGGTCAAGGTATATACCTCTTAACTGGTAGATAGACATAGTGCCCTCCATCATAATGGTCATGGTATATACCCTTTAAATGGTAGATGAACATAGAACCTTCCATCATAGTGGTTGAGGAAAATCACCCCCTCGACAAGGTGTGGTCAACTTGCAACACTATATATATTTTTCAAGAAATTAACACATAAATACATTACTTTCATCTCTATAAAGTTACTTAAATCATAAATCATGCAATAAATCATCAATAACTCAAGAACCCTAAATCGGACGTTTTATCAAATACTTGGAGGGTGTGTAATGCTAGTTCAAAATCATGCAATTCAAGTATAAAATCATGTGACAGAACTTAATGTAAATCAATCCACCAACACTTGGTGATACCATCATGCAAGATACATTGAAACCCTTTATCAAATCTCATATCAGAATATAGATTCAAAGCTCAAAACATGCTTAAACAATCACATTTTATGAAAACCCAACAAAATTTATATTCATAATAGAAGATACCCATAGATATTCAACTTGTAAATATGCAATTTTCATGGAAAAGAAGGTTGGGCACCATGGGTGAAAGGACCTAATGGTTGAAACCCACGTACTTCAACTTTGGAGATTTCCTTGATGAAGATTGCAATGAGAACTTAAAGCTTGAATAAATTTGTTGTGATCCGGAATGACTTTGGAACACTTGAATTTGGATGAAATATTTTGCTAATTGTAGAGGATTTTGGGGAATGTCTTGAATGATATGGGGTTGAAAAATGACTAAGCATAGGTGTTTTTATGCATAGGAAGGCTTAGGACCAAGGCCCTAAAGCCTTAGACTGAAATAGGAAAAACTAGCAACAAAATACACTGCTTCACGGCGGCTCTGCTTCGCGGAGCCAATGCACACCCCTACTGTTTAGTGTAAACTTGGAAAAATCAAATTTTGCTACGGTTGCTCTAAAATTGGGGCTATACCCATTTTCCACTAAATTTTTCCCCCTGGTCACGAATATGAAGTTGGATTTTAAATATCATGTACGAAATTTGAGATATATGAAAATTATGAATATAATCATTTCTAAGGCATATTTTTACGTACTTTTTTGGGGATGTTTCAACAAACCTCTGGTAGTAACCAGCAAAATCCAAAAAATTCCTAATATCCATTAGAATCAAGATCCTAGACCAATTTCTTATCATCTCCGTCGTCTTAGGATCCACCTTAATGCCATCACCCGACACCACATGCCCTAGAAAAGCAACCTCCTTCAACAAAAATGCGCACTTTTCATATTTAGCAAACAACCTCTCATCCCTCAAGACCTGCAACACCACCCTCAGGTGGTTCATATACTCTTCCACACTCTGGGAATATATCAGTATATCATCAATAAAGGCCCCCACAAACGTATCAAGGGAGGGTTTAAAGAATCTATTCATGAGATCCATAAATGTAGTCAGTGCATTAGTCAAGCCAAAAGACATTACCACAAATTCAAAATGCCTATACCTAGTTCGAAAAGTTGTCTTGGGAATATCATACTTCCTCACCTTAACTAGGTGGTATCCGGACCAAAGATCAACCTTAGAAAAGTGACTAGCCCCTTGTAGTTGATCAAAACCTTATCAATCCTTGGTAGAGAGTACTTGTTCTTCATAGTGACTCTATTGAGTTGCCGGTAATCAATGCACTTTCTAAGGAAACCATCTTTTTTCTTTACAATCAACATCGGTGAACCCCAATGTGACTTACTAGGCCTTATAAAACCCTTCTCCAACAAATCCCTCAATTGATCCTTCAACTCCATCGGGGCTATACGGTAAGGGGGAATGGAAATGGGTTGTGTATCGGGGAGGAGGTCTATATCAAAGTCTATTTCCCTTTCGGGAGGATCAGCGGGAATTCATCTAGAAAGATATCAATAAACTCATTGACTACCAAAATCGACTAAATAGGAAGGACTTTAGAGTCAACATCCCTAACCCTTACAAGATGGTAACTATAACCCTTAGAAATCAAGTTTTTGGCTTTAAGACAAGAAATAAATCTATCCTTGACCACCGTATTATGGCCTTCCCACTCAATGATGGGCTCATTAGGGAATTGGAAGCTAAAGTTATGGGTTCTACAATCAATGGAAGTATGATATGCATGTAACCAATCCATCCCAAGAATAATAACAAAATCCATCATATCAAGTTCAACGAAATCACAAGGCAAGAATTTATGTAATATAAACACGGGATAATCTCTATGGACTCTTTTAGCATTGCTGTACTCACCAATGGGGGAAAGCACTTATAAGGTTCACACAACAATTCAGGACACACATGAAGCTTTTTGGCAACAAAAGGTGTAATAGAAGAAAGAGTGGCACCGGATCTATCAATATACATATCATAATCAAAAACCTTTAACATACCGGTGATGACATCAGGCACCTCATCCACTCCTTGACTTTCTTGGAGAGTATAGAACCTATTTTTCCTTTAAGCACCCCCTTGTTGGCCTCCTTTGCCCTTTGGCTTGCATTAAAACCTTGGCCTTGAGGACGACCATCTTTACCCTTGTTTTGAGCATGAGGATAATCAATAACCTTATGACCTATCTCACCACAACCAAAGCAAGCATTAGAATTTTTCAAGAGTGGACCACCCATGGTTTCTCCCATACTTTTGGCACTTAGAATGGATCATACCACCACTGCCACCTTGTAATCTTGGGTTATACAACTACCATTAGCAAAACCTCTTGTTAGGAGCATTGGAGGACCCTTGGCCTTGGAACTTGTGACCTTGTTGAAACCAGTTGCCCTTAGAACCTTGGAAACCACCCTCAAACTGAGCTTTCTTGAACTCTCTACTTCTTCACTTCCTAGGCTTTTCCCTTTCAAGTTGTTCAGCATATGTCATGAGCTGAGATAAATCCATATCACTTACAAGCATTGCGATATGACACTCTTCATTTACCAAGTCGGACACCCGACACAACTTGTTCATTCTAGCTCTAGGGTCGGCAACCAAATGCGGAGCATACTTGGAAAGCTTGTTGAACTTGAGGGTATACCCCCTCACACTCATTGACCTGGCTTGAGGTTCATAAACTCCATCATATTAGTCTCTATTAACTCGATAAGGAAGAACCTATTGAGAAAGGAAGCTTTGAACTTCTCCCAAGGAATGGAACCATCATTTCTCCTCTCCAATTCCCATTGAGTGAACCAAATTTGGGCCACACCTTTGAGTTGGTATGCCGCTAATTCCTCTTTCTCCTCCAAATTAACCCCCACTGATAGATAGCACCTTATAACAGCTCATCGATGAACTCTTAGGGATCTTCCTCTGCCTTGGACCCATGACACTCCGGAGGGTTCATGTTTGTGAAATCCCTCACCCTTGAGGCCAGAGTAGGAGCACAAGGAGATTGGTCCCCTTGATTTATTTGATTGGTCATAGCACAGGCCAATATTTTGATGGCATCCCAGAACTCATCATGGGCTACCCCTCCATCTTGAGGAGCTTGAGGAGCGGGAGGGGCCAGTTCCTCCTTGAGTGTACAGGCTCTCCTTAGTCTTCCTCTTTGTAAAAGGATGATCTAGAAGAGAAAAGAGCATTCGTTAGCGGGAAAAGCCTTATGTTTACATCTAAAGCACGATATAGATCATGAAGAAGTGAAACATTTCCTAAAACGCCTCATAGCCTCCTATTCATAGTTGTGGCGTGCTTCACAACCATGAATAAGATAACAATTGACGAGGGGTGTTGGATTTTTGAGGATCATTAACAAATTATTGCTCTGATACCACGCTTGTGAGATCCAAGCCTAGGGCCTAGATGTGACACGACGAATGGAAAATTCGACGACATCCCGAACAAGCCTCTTAGCATATCTTGTACACATCCTTGGTTGTGGAAATGAAAATAACATCAATAATAGTCAAGTATTATGAGGGAAGCAGGACTAAAGGAAG
Source organism: Solanum clarkiae (assembly GCA_011800125.2). Taxonomy (NCBI): domain Eukaryota; kingdom Viridiplantae; phylum Streptophyta; class Magnoliopsida; order Solanales; family Solanaceae; genus Solanum; species Solanum clarkiae. The sequence continues at coordinate 20,287 of JAABOM020080223.1, read as the reverse complement.
TTTTGGATAGTCATAAAAGCATAAGATGAGTCGATCTCAAAGCAAATACAACATAGTATCCAACAACAACTCTACTTTTGAATGGTGCGGGGGGCAAGACACTTCTTGGGCTCACCCTCACAATAATAAGTATCCAACAAAAGGAACAAATCTCATCACAACATGATTGATACTAGATATTGTCCTCGGAATTGAGGACTCACCAAAGCTTTTTTTAAAGTACCAATCTAGACACGAGGAGGAGGATGATCAAAAGGAGCTCCCGTCCCTAAATCGTAATATCATGTAAGCATAGATTATGCGTTAGTACATGGAATGTACTATATGCGGGTTGCAGTGCATCAAAGACATAAGCCATAATGTTCAAAATGCATAATCATAATCAATGGATATAAAATCTCAATATGACATGCATGATCAATGCTTGTAATAAAACATGGTTGCAAGACATTAACTTGCATAATATACCATACATTTGTAGGAAGAGACCTCAATCGTCATAGACCAAATAGCTACAACTTGGAAACCAAGGCATGACACACCCTCGGTAAAGGTGAACCAAACATGATAACATGAACCAGATGGATCCACTAGCAAAGAAAGGGCATAATACATAGTCCTACTGTGGCACATAGTTTTGTGACAAAGAACTTCATATAAGGACCCTTTGAGTCGAGCCCTATCTTGAGCCTGAATTGGTGCTAAGTCTAATCCCACGGAATGCTTGAAATAATCATAACTTTGGATAACTTATACAAAATATAGTAGTTGATAACATGCTTGACATCTACTAGTGAGCCTAACTTGAATATGAGAGTAAATAATAATCATACATGATCCCTTGCCTTGACATGAATGGCTCACAAGGGGTTAAAATATTGAAATAGGGCTCAACTTGATACTTGTAAACTCATAGACACTTTTCATAAGTTCAACGCATGCTTGAAAGCCTTTAATCATCATAAAATCATTTGACTTGTAAATCATGTAATAGTTCATCAATAACTTGAGAATTCTTGTCATGTAATTTTATCAAAACACATGATGGATTCATGATAATTGTTCAAAATCATGCAATTCAAGAGTAAAACAAGAAGAGTAAATCCAATGTAAATCAACCACCATTATTGTAGTAAAACCCTCATTTAGGATATCTTGAAATCCATCACAAAGCTCATAATAGTTTATAGTTTCATATCTCAAATCTTGCATAGTCTCAATAGATAAAATGAATTCATGGAATAAGATTGAAATAGATATTCATGCATAATCAATCAATACTTGATAAAACTTCAACATAATTTATGTTCGTATTCCATAATAAAAATACTCATAAGTAATAAATTGAAATCATTCTATTTTCGTAAAAAGAGAAGGTTGGGCTCCATGGGTGAGAGGACTCAAGAATGAAGATCCACATACCTTAAACCTTGAATTTCTTGTTCTTCAGTTCCAAAATTGAGACTGAAATCCTTGAGTTTGAATGAGATATATGATAAAGTCTTGGAGAGGTTCTAGAGAGGGTTTTTTGAGTTATAGAGTTGAAAATGGCTAATTATAGATGATTTCACATTTTAATGTGCTTGGGTTATGACCCCAAAGCCCTTGAACTAAGTTGGAAAAATAGGGCATGAAATGCACTGTTTTGCGCCCCAGACGCGACACGAACAAGTCATGAAGGCAATAATTATAGTAGTTTGCGCCCCAGGCGCGTCGCGGGCTGGGCGCAAATAGCACTTGAAATAAAAAAATTAGCAAAAATTATTTTTCACTACAGGTCTTATAAAATTTGGGTTATACCCATTCCCCACTCAATTTTGCCCCATGATCAAGAATATGAAGTCGGATTTTTAAAATCACGCACAGATTTTGAGATTATGGAAATTATGATTATGGGGTATTTCAAAGCACATGTAGGGTGTTTCATAGTTATACATGCTTTCAAAAGAGGCAATAATCATTTTCTAAATCATTTCAATGCATTCTTGGTCTTAAAAACCAAACACTTATTCATAATAATTCATACTTAGGCTCAAATGCTAGAATTATAGTTCATAGTCATAATACTCATGCATAGGAATAGCCCATTCATACACAAGATGGTGCATGCACCCAAAATGCTTAAAGAACCATAATCATAGACATATATATGATCACATTCTTGTCATAATCAAGATTTTATCAAAATCATATCATATGACATAATTGAGCTTAACCCACTTCACAATTTCCGTAATAATCCAATATCATGAATGCAAATGCTATGAATGATGTGAGGATAGCATGGATAATTAAGATTAAATCCAAAATCAACAATATAATACGAAATTCAAGTGAAAAATGATTTAATCCATATTTAAAATCATAATATAGTCACCCATGCACAAACAAACCTTAAAAGAGGACATGGATATTCCTAATTCTACAACTAATTGTAATCCATCATTTTATAACTAAAAGCTACTTAAAATCAGTAGATAAACCCAACCCATACATTATTTGGATTTAAGAAATCGTAATATTTAAAACCCCTCCCTGGGATGACATTTGATCCAAATTTTGTCCAACACAAAATTTCAAGTCACGATGACGTCCTAAAATATTCCGGGTCATTACAAAGGGCGAGTGTTTAATACTTTTAAGTGTTGCTAGACCTAAGTTCAAATCTCACTATGAGTAATTTTTCTATTTTTCCCTTATTTATAGTTACTCTTTTGCTATTTTTCCAAAAAAAGAGGGTATACAAATAAATATTTTTCCTTTCTTTATTCAATCTAAAAAATGCTATTCTCTTCATTTCCAATAATTTCCATTTTTTACTTTGCAAAAATTGATTTATAATTTTCAAAGAAAAATTAGATTAGAATAATTTAATATTTTAAAACTAAATTTTTTTAATATTAAAAAACTATACTAAAAGTACTATAATTTATAATTTTTTTCTATATCAATATGATAAAGAAAATTATAACATAAAATATTACTCAAGATTGATAAGGAAAAAGGAAACTATGACAAGTGAAAAGGAAACTAGTGAGTAGTTGTTCATATTGATGATTTTTACTACTGATTTCAAATTTTTTTCTCAAACTATTATTTCATTTTCTTATAATATTTAAAATTAAGGAATCCTAAAATATATGGTAAGAAAAAAATATAGAGCATGAGATATTAGGTAGATAGAATCAGTGGCAGAGCCAGAATTTACATCTAAGGGTGTCAAATATAAAGTACTAAGCACATAAACAAGTTAAAATCAAAAGGTGTCAAAGTAAAAAGTAAAAAACTGCAACAGTTATTTTAAAAAAAAAATGCTAAGTAAAAAAGAAAGAAAAAAAATGCATCAGTTTTTTTGGAATAACAATGCTAAAATATTAAAGAAAATTAGCTGGGTTTGAACTTTGGACATCAAGTAATACTACATGTCTCGATTAATCACTGAGCTAACTCTTCAACTTATATCAACAAATGTCAAATTTAATGAATATAGGTATAAATAAAAATTTATCTTATCTATAGAGTGTCATTTTCTGACGAAGGGGTGTTGATATGTTGTCAAATTATAGCAGATTTGATATCTAAAATACAGGATTTTGCATGTTCTTAATGCGACATTTTATGATTTTTATGTGTTTTTGTGTTGTTCTTGCACAAAATGCAGGTTGGCATGATTTTGGGAGAAAATTACATATTTTGACGAAGTTCAGGACATACAAGCCACCCTACGATCATAGCCCAACCAACGAGTTGTAGTGTGCTTTTGTTGCCAGAAACAATGTTGAAATATTGGGAATCTGCAAAGTGAAGGTCAGATATACGAGGCTAACCTATGAGTCGTATGTCTCACTACAACTCATAGGAAAGGGCCTCGTAATCAAAAAAAGTGTTGCCAAAATTTTGATCAAGAACTGCAACTAAAGACTACAAGAAGATATAAGTTGTGGAGCAAACCACGACTCATAACAATGGATCATAGCAGTCAAGTCCAAAATGCCAAGTGTTGAATCTGAAAGCCCCATTACGACTCCAAGGTCACCGTACGAGTCGTAACTATGAACCGTATCTGCTGCTAGCTATATTTTCTATTTTATTTTTAGGGTCTTTTTGTAAATAGTATAAATAGTTAATGATAGGGTTTTTGAAAGAGAGACTTGACACTTATAAAGATTTTACAACTTTGAATATTCTTAGAGAGCTCTTTTCTTAGGGTTTAGAGTAGCTTTGAGGATTTTATTTGAAGACCCATTTTGGGGGATTTGAAATCACTTGGTGGCTTCAATATCAAGGTGGTTTTATTCTTTAATGTTCTTGGGTAATCTCTAAACCATATTTATTATACTCATTATTTGTGATGTTGCCCGCCATGAGTGACTAATCACCTACAACTTGGGGTTGTGAGAACCATGAGGAGTTAACTTGAAATAACACAGATTTTATGCATTTCTTTGATTGGGTATTTGCATTTATTGTCTATTTTCTTTCATTTTGAATGTTGTTTGGTGGTGGCCAACACCAAACCCCGCCTACTATCACGATCCCAAACAAGGTAGTGACGAATAGAAAAGGGAAATAGATAACATGATTCGGTTGATGTGTTCTCATCTAATCAACCAAACCTGACTAAGGGGAGGTTGACTAGGATAATGGGTAACGGTTAGTTGGCATACCATGGTTGCTGACCAAGCGCCATGGTGAAATTCGACCTTCACCTTCACAAGAGGGTTGAAAGAACCTAAGTTACCATCCTGCATGCGACATCTCAGTTAGAGTTATGTTATCCGGCACAGTTAAGTTAACGAATCATAGGGAACACAATTCCTAAGTTGTCCCTCAATTTGATTGTCTCTTTGCGTTAGTAGTGTAGTGTTTTATCTTCTTTTATTTTTAAATTGCAAACCCCTGCCACCCGGCCATTCTAGAGAAGTTAGTTGATTGATACTTGAAATAATTATTAATGAATCAATATGGTCAACCCTGTATTCCCCGTGGATTCGACCCTAACCTCCGGTTAGGTTTATACTTGATAGCAACCGTTTTAATATTGGAGTGAACATAAAAAATTATGGCAATGTTGTCGGGAATACAATTAGTTTTTTGACTTGATTTCACTAGTAGTTAGTTCAAGTATTAATTTCTAGATTCTCTTGTATTTTACTTTTGTTTTTGTTTTTGTTGTTTAGTTTTGGTTGCAGGGTATACTAGATTTGTATGTCCAACACAAGGAGCCAAGGCTATCCCTTAGTTCTAATGAACTTGGAGTTTCACCGAATTGCAAGAATAATGGCCCTAGAAAATGAGGATATCGCGATTGATGAAGCCATTGGTCAACATGAGGAAATGTGGGTAGAGATGAAAACCTACCACAAAGAGAAAATAGGCCACACCATAGGGCTTTCAATGAAAATGCATATGGATGGAACTAATATGGGTTGAATCCTACAGCTCTGGATGTTACTGGAGCGATAGCGTTGCCACCACTACCGGCTGAGACTAAGTTCACCGTGTCTATTAGTCTCCTTCAAATGCTTCAAAATCATGGTTTGTTTATGGGGCTACTTTTGGAGAATCCACACAGTCATCTCCATAAATGTCACGTTTGATTGTAAGAGTGTGATGGGTACACAAAATCTTTCAATGGATGCGGTTGGTTTGAGAATATTCACTCTATCTCTTACTAGAAATGCGGCTATTTGGTTATCCGAGCTTCCACAAAGTTTTATCACTAGTTGGACCAAGCTACAAAGAGCCTTTTTAGAGAGGTATTTTCCAAGGTCAAAATCTTAAGCTCAAAGACCAAATCAACTTTGAACAATTGCCTGGTGATTCAATCAGTACAATGTGGGAAAGGTTCACCAAGTGCTTGAGGATGGTTCCGGATAACAAAATTGTTGATGATGCCTTAGTGGAGATCTTTTATCGGGATCTTGACGAGACTAGTCAAGCTTATGTCAATACCATTATGGGAGGCAGTTTCTTGATCAACCATATACATGCATCACTGAAAGAATAGAGCAAGTGGTTGAAACAAAAAGAGCATGGGGGAAAAGAGAGAGGTGCTACTAAAACTTCTTGTGCGGTGAACACCAACAATGAGCAAGCCAAGGTGAATGAGCAGATTATGCAACAACTTTCTCAACTTTGCACAAGTATGAACTTGGTGTTGAAACAAAACTAAGAAAGTATTCATGCAGTGACTCACCAACCTCCAAAGGCGCCCATGTATAAAGAACCCTTCTTTGAGGAAGATGCTTGCTTTTTGAGTAATCAAGCAGTGGGTTTCCGAAACAATGCCCAAGGGTCTAACTCAGACTATTGGAGGCAAGATTCTGGGAAACAAGGTCGGAACTACAATCATGAGGGAGCATATAAAGATATTCTTGGTGTTTATTATGTACGAGAAAGAGTACCAAAGATCGAATGGAGGCGAACAGATGGTTATAGAAATGGTCCCTATATGCCTTTCCATAATCATGATGCTGGGTCTAGCACTTCTAGGATTGAGGAAATGTTAGACAAGTTGTTGAAGTGGGCCGACCATCAAAATGATACCTTGAGAGCGATGAAATCGGATATTTCAAACATAAACCAAAAGATAGAGTCTCACTCTGCGGCCATTAAACAATTAGAGCAACAATTTGTCCAAGTTTCTTCTCAATTAAACCAACGCCCAAAGGTAACTTTGCCAAGAAACATAGTTCAAAATCCAAAAAATGATGGACAATGCATGGTGATCATTACAAGAAGTGGGAAAAGTATAATAGCTTCCCAAATGTCGGTGATTGTTGATAATTATTATGAAAAGAATATTGATGAGGAAGCTAGAGTGATTAAGGAGAAGGACGGACCTAGAAAGTACAAGACTTTCCCAAGACCTCCTCCTCCTTTTCCTCAAAGACTTAAGAAAAAGGAGGAAGAAAGCAATTCTGAACACTTTCTAGCAATTCTTAAGAAATTATCGGTAAACATCCCTTCGATTAAAGCTTTATATAAGATGACGGGTTATGCAAAATACATGAAAGATCTAATCAAGAAGAAGCAAACAGTAAGTCAAGATCTCTCCCCAAGATTTCAACATTGTTGTGCCATCACTATTAAGTCATTGGTCCAAAAACGTGAAGACCCAGGAGCTTTTACCATACCATGCACTATCGGGAAATAAGCATTAGTGAAAGCACTTTATGATCTAGGTGCTAGAATAAATTTGATGCCATTCGTCATCTTCAAAAAACTTGGGTTGGGTACCCCTATTCCCACAAAGATGCAGTTACTAATAACAGACAAAATAGTCAAGAAAGCTATGGGGGTACTTTATGATGTGCTAGTAAAGGTGGACAAATCTATATTTCTTGCAGATTTTGTTATTCTTGAATGTGAAGTTGATTTTCCAGTTTTGATCATTTTGGGAAGACCTTTCCTAACCATAGGTCGCACTCTGGTTGATATGGAAAAAGGGTTGCTCACATTCAGGTTTGGTGAAGAGGTAGTGAGGCTTCAAGTTTGTCAACAAGGTAGTAAAGACTGTGATTTGAGGGTAATCATGGTGATTGAGACTGTTGATGATGATGAGTCAGAGGTTCTGATCGAGCTACGTCTAGGAGTTGATACTTTAGAGGCAGTGTTGACGAATTTTGACGGTGACAACATCCTAGATTATTAGGAGACAGTGGATGCTCTTAGGATATCACTTGGGCCTAGACATTAGGCAAAATTAGAGATAGATCTGGAGAACAAGCAATCTCCACCCGTAAAGCCTTCCATAGAGATCCCATCGGAGTTAGAACTAAAAGCACTCTCGTCACATTTGAATTATGCATTTTTGAGAGAGCATGATACATTGCCAGTCATCATTACAGCAGATCTGAGCGAATATCAGGCAGAGGCCCTTGTATCAGTACTTAAACAATTCAAAAGGGCTATTGGATGGAAGATTGCAGATATCATTAGCGCCCCCATAGTATATACACTCACAAAATTCAACTCGTTAAGGACTACAAGCCTAGCATCGAGCACCAAAGACAATTAAAACCTCCGATACAAGAAGTAGTTCAGAAAGAAATCATTAAATGGTTAGATATAGGGGTAATTTATCATATTGCAGGTAGTGAGTGGGTAAGCCTTATTCAGTCTGTTCTAAAAAAAGGGGTACTACAACAGTGCCAAATGCCAAAAATAAGTTGATTCCCATGTGACTAGTAACCAGATAGAGAGTGTGTATGGATTACAGAGAACCTAATGCCTCCATAGAGAAAGACCATTTCCCTATACCATTCGTGGATCAGATGCTTGATAGACTTGCAAAAAAGGTTTGGTACTGCTTCCTCGATAGATATTCGGGGAAGAATTAAATTCTCATTGCACCAGAGGATCAAGAGAAAAACATGGTCACATGCCTTTATGGCACATTTGCATTTACAAGAATGTCATTTGGATTGTGCAATGCTCCAGCTACATTTCAAAGATGCATGATGTCGATTTTCTCAGACATGGTGGAGAGTACTATTGAGGTGTTCATGAATGATTTTAGTACGGTCAGTTAATCATTTGAACACTGTCTGTTACATGTGCATGATGTTTTGCAGAGATGTGTCAAAAGTCACCTGGTGTTGAATTTGGAGGTGTCACTTCATGGTCAAGGAAGGTATTATGCTTGGTCAAAGAATTTTGGGTAAAGACATTGAGGTTGATAAAGCAAAAATTGAAGTGACTGAGGAACATCCACCACCGATCTCAGTAAAGGGTGTTAGGAGTTTGTTGGGCCATGCAGGATTCTACTGATGCTTCATAAAATATTTATCTAAGATTTCACATCCTTTGTGTAAACTGTTGGAGAAAGATGCCAAATTTGTGTTTTGATGATGTTTGTATGCAAGCTTTTGAAGAATTGAAGAGGTGGTTGACTTCAGCACCTATTATTGTGTCTTTAGATTGGTCAAAGCCCTTTGAATTAATGTGTGATGCTAGTGGGGTCACATTAGGTGTGGTTCTGGGACAGCTCAAGGAAAAAGTCTCACATCCTATCTACTACGCAAGCAAAGTACTGAATAAAGCCTAGAAAAACTATACAGTCACGGAACATGAATTGCTTGTATTTGTCTTTGCATTTGAAAAATCATGATCATACTTGTTGGGAGCCAAAGTGATAGTGCACACAGACCATGCAACACTCAAGTATTTGATGACCAAGAAGGATACAAAACCAAGACTAATCAAATGGGTGCTTCTATTGAAAGAATTTAACTTTGATTTGATTGATAAGAAGGGGTCGGAGAATCAAGTCACCGACCACCTTTCCAGATTAGAGGATGAGGCTATGGTGCATTTTGATGATGGCCTTGACATTGATGATTCCTTTCCTAATAAAAGAGTGTTGAGCTTCACATGATCTTATAACTTGGTTCGCAGATTATGCCAACTACCTGGTAAGTGATATTGTACCTTCTGACCTAAATACCCACTAATGTTATAGGTTCATACATTATGTAAAGAAATTCTTTTAGGATGAGTTATACTTTTTTCATTTATGTGCTGATGGGATCATCCGTAGATGTATTCTGAAAATGAAAATAGTGAGCATTCTCGAAGTGTGTCACTCCTCGTTAGTTGGTGGCTATCATAGTGGGGCTCGTGCGGCTATAAGGTGTTACAGTGTGGATATTACTGGCCTTCTATATATTAAGATGCTCATGATTATGTCAAGTCTTGTGACAGATGTCAAAGAGAAGGTGGAGTGTCATAGAGGCAAGAACTTCTACTTAATCCCATTTTGGTGATCGAATTATTTGATGTTTGGGGAATTGATTTCATGGATCCCTTTGTTAGCTCTCACAGGAATAAGTATATCCTTATTGCTATAGATTATGTCTCTAAATGTCTAGAGGCCATAGATTTGCCAAACAATGAGGGAAAACGTTCACGGGCTTTCTTCGAAAAAGCATCTTTTCTAGGTTTGGAATACCTCGAGCAATTATTAGTAACAGAGGTTATCATTTTTGTAACCATCTTTTGAAAGATCTCCTTATGAAATATGGTATGAAACATCATAAGACAACCCCTTACATCCCCAAACAAGTGGGCAAGTAGAAGTATCAAATAGAGAAATTAAGCAAATCCTGTCCAAGACTGTGAATGTGAATTGAACGACTGGTCTCGAAAGTTGGATGATGCATTGTGGACCTATCGCATAGTGTTCAAAACACTAATTGGTATGTCCCCATACCAATTGGTATTTAGAAAGGCTTGTCACTTTCTAGTTGATCTTGCACGTAAAACCATGTCGGCATTAAAGAAGCTGAACCTAGATTAGAATAAAGTAACAACATCTAGTTTAATGCAGATTCATGAGCTTGATGAGTTCTAATTGAGAGCATATGAGAGCTCTGCCTTGTACAAACAAAGAATGAAAGTTCAGTATGACCGCAAAATTGAGAATAGCCAACTTGCACCAGGGGACATGGTGTTGATTTATAACTCTAGATTGAAGTGGTTTCCTAGGAAACTTAAATCTAAGTGGATTGGACCCTTCCGAGTAACACGTGTCTTCAGTCACGGTGCTATCGAGTTAGAAACTCAAGATAGAAAAATCTTCAAGGTCAATGGTCAAAGAGTCATGTTTTACATGGGAGACATAGAGGAAATAAAGACAGTGGAAGAATGGGACCTTGAGGAGGCATAAGGGCTAACCCTTGCCTCTTGGTGCTGCGACACTAAATCAGGCACTCTTGGGAGGCAACCCAAGGTATTCCCCTTGTTCTTCTTTTCTTTTTTGTTATCTACTTTGAGAATAAAGTATCAACGTTTTGGTGGGTATGGGAAGTTATAGACTTGAGTGAAGTCTGAGTAGCTTTTAGTCCATAATTATCCTATTTTGATATCCCAAGGTTTTCTTGCTGTGTTTCTTTTTCCTTGTGGATGAGTTTACTTTCTACTGAACGGACATGTTTAGGTGTTGTAGATAATTTGTAGATGTATAGTGATTACTACTTTTGGCATGTATATAATCTTGAATGGTATTATTAATGTTTTGAAAAATGGGTACCCTCAAAATTTTTGGGATTTTTGTTACTATTGCAATCTTGCATGTGATTGGTTTGGCAATGTTTGGTCTGATGAAGCAAAGGCAAGTTGATGCTTGAAGCATGACCTGTGAGTCTATGATTAATTGTGTATGCTATGCCATGAGTGTATGAGAAAATTTTTGTCATATTCATGCATTGTACACTAATTCAGAACTTGCCTTGTTACTCTGAGATAGGATTGGAGATCTTGGCTGATTAGGATAGGATCTTAGGTCATTGTTCTTTAAGTTAGTCCACTTTTTCCAAAATAATATACCAAATGTAGTTGTTTACCCCTTGTTCCAAATGTTTAAGCCTTAAATGTTCCTTTTCTTTTTAGATACCTGACTAGCCTAACCTTGTTTAGTGAAATACCTTGAAATTGGCCTTGGTCTATCCTTAAACATGTTAACCTTGATTGAGGAAAAAATCCTAAGTTAAAGGTGGCGACAAAAGGTGGCCCTGGTTCAGGGAATGATTATTGTGTACTTCAACTCAAGCTAAAAGCCTAAGTTAAGGGTGGCCTATGTGGTGGTAAAGTAACAAAAATGAGGTGATTAGTAGGGATGGAAAGAAAGAAGAGAAAATATATGTTGGGTGAGAGAAAAAGGAACAAAAGGTGCTTTAAAATGAAAAGAATAGCAAAATGAGTTCAAAAATGAGGCACAACTGGAAAAGAAAAAAAAGCACCTGGAGAAGCTTAAAATGAAGAATGAGAGAGGTCAAAATAAAAATGGCTAAGTTATCAAGGTAAAAGTGTTGAAAAACGTGGTTCAAGGATGGCTTTTAGTTACCAATTGCCCAAAGTACCTTATCAAAGCCCCAAGAGCCTACGTTATAAGCCTATAAAGTCCAAGAGTGATCCTGATTCAACTAGTCAATACTTCAGAGTATGAGTATATGGGCAAGCCTATGGTATTGGTTATCATGCATGAATCTCATTTACGAGAGTGAGGATGCTTGCACAATCCCTGAACTTTGATTACTTTTTAAGTGAAATGGAGGGACTTCTTTCTGTGAAGGCATTTGCATGACATGATAGGCATATGACTTGTTCGGTGATTGTGAATTGTTGATACTTCTTTGCTTGTCATAGTCGGATTGATAGATGCATTGTTATGTCTTGGTTTGCTTGGTGGCTATTCAATTGGGATTTGAAAATGACAATTGGGTACCTGAGGAGCTCTTGGTTGGCCTGGAGTACCCAGAGCCGCCTGACCTTGAAATCTCTGAGCAACCTTAGCACAATCAGAAATTTTGTGGCCCTTGTCACTACACCCTAAGCAGGCACCCAAATTCCTCCAACACTCACCTGTATGGTGCTTCCGACATTTTTCACATAAAGGATATCCCTGACTCCCTCTAACTGGTGCCTTAGGGTAAGGTACCTTAGCATTAGCAACGCGAGCATCCGAACCTTGGTCCTGTTGGAAGAGACCAAAACCACCACCCCAAGAGCCGTAGAACCCACCATCAAAATGGGCCCTCCTAGGATCATGCACCCTCGTTTCTTTGACTTTCTTCCCTTCAATCTGTTCGGCATACACCATGAGTCTAGAAATATACCTATCCCAGATGAGAATGGCGGTGCGACATTCCTTCACAACTAAGTTAGAGATACTGGAAATAAACTTGTGCATTCTATCATAAGAATCAGCCACAAGTGCCAAAGCATACTTAGAGAGCTTGGAAAACTTGAGGGCATAATCCCTCAGACTCATATTCCCTTGCTTGAGGTTGATAAATTCAGTCATCTTGGCTTCCCTAAGCTCAAATAGGAAGAAACGATCTAGAAATGCAAGCTTGAAATCCTCCCAATTATCAATATAACCATAAACTCTCTCCATAGACCACTGATTATACCACACTTGTGCTACATCTGTCAACTGATAGGCAGCCGGTTCAGCCCTCTCCTCAGAAGTAACACCTATTACATTCAATATTTTGGTGAGCTTGTCAATGAACTCATGAGTATCTTTGTCAGCCTTAGACACAAAGAACTCTGGAGGATTTATCCAGGTGAAATCTCTCACTCTAGATGCCGAAGTGGGATCCCGAGAAAGATTAGCGTTTCTAGTTTGAGTAGTCACCACCTGGGCAAGCATCGCAAAAGCCATCCGGAATTCACCATTCGAGATAGGCTCATCCATAGGCCCTTCTAGTGCTTGGCCCTCATTAGCCAAAGCCGGTCTTAGTACCTGAGGTCTTCCATGAGGCATCTTCTAAAATAGAGTAACGAAACAATCAAGATCAAGAAAATAAACATACTATTCTTAGCACGACATATGACATGAAGAAGTGAGACAATTCCTAGAACATCGTCATAACCTCCCACTCATAGGCATGGTACACTTCACACCCATGAATAGGGCTCTGATACCATCTCTGTCATGACCTGGACCTAGGGTCTAGAACTGACACAACAAATGGGAACCCGAGGGTCCCCAAACAAGACTCAAAGTACCAAATCCACATCATCGATTTGTACGTGTATTCAAAAGTAACACATAATTCTAAGGGACGGAAAAGTAGGACTCACGCTATGGGGGAATCATAGGGAAAGGAATTAGCATGAACTCACATAGCCCATAGCACATAATGACTAAAGGGCGGGTAAGTATGACTCACGCTATGGGGGAAATTCGAGATTTAGGATCTTTCCACAACATAATATAAGATCATCTTATAACAACATAATTCATAAGTAGCCATGATCAAGAATCCCATGCAACACTTAGCATAAAACAAATAGAGTACACAAGATGTCCAACGATGCCTCTACATAAGATAGGTCGGGGCCAATACATACCCCCGACTCACCCTCAAAGTAAACAAAAAAGAAACAATGATATAGGTAGAAGAAATGGTGGCTTGTCCTTGAAAGATAGGACTCACCACAACAAGTATAACTTGAAAACCTAGCTAGACGTCGTATGGTGGATGAATGGGCTCTTCGGTCCCTACATCGTGAAATCATGTAGGAAAAAGTATGCGTTACTATATTTGAATGTACTAAGTATGCGGGATGCAATACATGTAACTTACGAAACCTGTATTCAATATTAGATGACATGGGTACATAATATAGAAAAGACTATATATCAAGCGAGTAGTATGCGATATGCTATGAAATTAATGATGCATGAAATGTAATGCTCATATATAGTGGAGATGTGACCTCAACTGACATAAGTAATACCAAGCGAGCTATTATTTGGAATCTCGATGAAATCCCCTAATCAGTAAAGAGGTGGTCTACTTGCCAAAGGTAAACCATACTTCACCTTATGGGCATCCCCATTTCGTATGAAGCAACCTTCCTTACAGGTACCCCCATTTCGGATAGGATTTTCACATATAGCATAACATGTCATGTCACATAGTTTCTTCTCCTTACGGGCAACCCCATTTCGGAGGCAACTTTCCTTACAGGCACGTCCATTTTAGAAAGGAACCTATGTTAGGCACATAATTCGAGGAATGAGAGGGAAACCCTCCTTCCATCGGTGCTAAGTCATCATCTCACAAGAATAATTACAATATACGTAGTTATATATGCTTTCGAAAGAGGCAATAGTCATTTTCCAAATCATTTCAAAGCATTCTTAGCCTTAAAAATGAAACACTTATTCATAACAATTCATACTTAGGCTCAAATATCAAAATCGTAAATCATAGTCATAATACACATGCATAGGAATAGCCCATTCATATACAAGATGGTGCAAGCACCCGAAATTCTCAAACATCCATAATCATAGATATATATGTGATCACATTCTTGTCATAACCACTGTTTTATAAAAATCATATCATAGGAAATAAGTGGGCTTAACCCACTTCATAATTTCCGTAATAATCCAATGTCATAAATGCAAAAGTTGTGAATGATGTGAGAATAGCATGGGTAGTTAAAATTCAATCTCAAATCAAAAATATAATGCGAAATTCAGGTCAAAACAAGATTAAATCTACATTTAAAATCATAATATACTCACCTATGCACAAACAAACCTTAAAAAGGGACATGCATATTCATAATTTCATAACTCATTGT
Source organism: Solanum clarkiae (assembly GCA_011800125.2). Lineage (NCBI taxonomy): Eukaryota > Viridiplantae > Streptophyta > Magnoliopsida > Solanales > Solanaceae > Solanum > Solanum clarkiae. Next base: position 5,176 of record JAABOM020080223.1, on the reverse strand, counting down.
AATTCATCATTTTATAATTTAAATCGCTTAAAATCAGTAGAAATACAACCCATGTATTATTTGGATTTAAGGATAAATAATATTTAAAACCTCAATTTAAAGTAAACTAAGAATTCATGAAAATTATTAGAAAATAGTTTGGGTCTCCTTGATTGAAGGAATCAAGGATCAAAACCCACATACCTTCACCAAGATGAATAAAACCCCAAAGAATTTGCAGAAGAATTGAGTTCCCTTGCTCCCCAGTTGAAAATTCACAAGAGTTCCTTTGAGATTATTCTTTGAGAGAGTTTAAAATGTGAGGCATGAGTTTTTGAATGTTTGGAATAAGGTTTAGTGCTTTATCTGGTCATTGGATAGCATAAGAATTCCCAAAAGATCAATAAAATTACTTTAATTTACGAGAACACCATTAATGAAAAGGATGAAAATATTTCCCGTAGCAACCACGGTTGAGGCTACACGCCCCCGTGTGGCACTTCATGGTTCATGTGGAGTGCCCTTACTCCCCCACTTAGTAAAAATAAATTGAAAGTTGGGATCAAGGTTGACACATAGAATTTTGAGGATAAGGTTCACCACATGGAGGGTCTCATGGCCCGTACCATGCCACATAGTTCGTGTGACTTGGGCGTGGCATGACACTTAGCCTAGAAAGGCTTTCCTATGCCATGTAAAGGCCATATGGCCAGCCCCAAGGCCAGCGGCAATCCACACAGCCCGTGTCACCGCCCATGTCCCAATACTTAGCTCCAACAAGCTCTAACACATAAAATCAAGGCTAACTGTTGTACCACTGAGGGTTACATGGCCAGTGCCAAGGAACACGACTCGTGTAGCCCTCCCTGGGACAACATTTGGCCCAAATTTTGTCCAACATGAAATTTCAAGTCCCGATGACGTCGTAAAAAATTTCGGACCATTACAAAAGGCAAGTTTTTAAGACTTTCTAAGTGTTGCTGGACCTAAGTTCAAATCTCACTATGAACACTTTTTTAAATTTTCCCTTATTTATAGTTACTCTTTAGCTATATTTCCAAAAAAAAGAGGGTATACAAATAAATATTTTTCCTTCCTTTATTCAATATAAAAAATACTATTCTATTCATTTCTAATAATTGCCATTTTTCACTTTGCATAAATTAATTTATAATTTTCAAAGAAAAATTAGATTAGAATAATTTAATATTTTAAAACTAAAATTTTTTAATATTAAAAAACTATACTAAAAGTACTATAATTTATAATTTTTTCTATATCAATATGATAAAAAAAATTATTACTTAAAATGTTACTCAAGAATGATAAAGAAAAAGGAAACTATGACAAGTGAAAAAGAAACTAGTGACTAGTTGTTCATATTGATGATTTTTACTATTAATTACAATTTTTTTCTCAAACTATTATTTCATTTTGTTATAACATTTAAAATTAAGGAATCCTAATGTATATGATAAGAAAAAAATATAGAGCATGAGATATTAGGTACATCGAATCAGTGGTGGAGCTAGGATTTACATCAGGGGTGTCAAATATGAAGTGCTAAGCACACAAAAAAGTTAACATCAAAGGGTGTCAAAGTAAAAAGTAAAAAACCGCAACAGTTATTTTTTTTTTAGAAAAAAATACTAAATAAAAAAGAAAGAAAAAAATGCATCAGTTTTTTTTTAATAAAAATGCTAAAATATTAAAGAACCTTAGCTAGGTTTGAACTCTGGACATCAAGTAATACTACACATCTCAATTAACTACTAATCTAACTCTTTAGCTTGTATCAAGAAGTGTCAAATTTAACAAATACAGGTATAAAATAAAAATTTAACTTATCTACACAATGTAATTTTTCGACGAAGGGGTTCAATGTGTTGTCAAATTATAGCACATTTGATATCTAAAACATAAGGTTTTGCATATTCTTAATGCAACTTTTATGGTTTTTATGTGTTTTTGTATTGTTCTTGCAGAAAATAAAGGTTGACATGATTTTGGGAGAAAATTATAGATTTTGATGAATTTCAGGACATACGAGTCACCCTACGAGTTGTAGCCTAAGCTACGAGTCATAGTGTGTCCTTGTAGCCAGAAACAGTGTTCAAAAATTAGGAATTTAAAAAGTAAAGGTCAGTTATATGAGGCTAACCTATGAGTTGTATGTCTCATTACAACTCGTAGGAGGGGCCTCGTAGCCAGAAATAGTGTCACCAAAATTTGGACCAGGAGCTGCAATTAAGGACTACGAGAAGACATTACGAGTCGTAGAGCAAACAACGACTCATAGCAATGGATCATAGAAGTCAAGCCCAAAATGGAAAGTGTTGAGTACGAAAGCCCAATTACAACTCATAGAGTTACGAGTCATAACTGCGAATCGTAACTGCTGTCATCTGTATTTTCTATTTTATTTTTAGGGTCTTTTTGTAAATAGTATAAATAGTTCATGATAGTGTTTTTGAAAGAGAGACTTGACACTTCTACGGATTATACAACTTTGAATAGTCTTAGACAACACTTTTCTTAGGGTTTACAGTAGCTTTTAGGATTTTTATTTTAAGACCCATTTTTGGGGATTTGAAATCACTTGTACTCAAACTCCATTATTGCAAGCTTGTGGTTTCAATATCAAGGTAGTTTTATTCTTTATTGTTCTTGGGTAATCTCTAAACCATGTTTATTATACTCATTGTTTTTGATTGCCCTAGCTATGAGTGGCTAATCACCCACAACTTGGGGTTGTGGGAACCATGAGGACTTGACTTGAAACAACCTGGATTTTGTGCATTTCTTAATTTGGTATTTTCATGTATTGTCTATTTCCTTTCATTTTGAATGTTGTTTGCTGGTGGCCAAAACCATACCCCGCCTATTATCACGAGCCTGACCGAGGTAGTGATGAATAGGAAAAGAAAAATATATGACAGGATTTAATTGATGTGTTCTCGTCTAATCAACCAAACCTAACCAAGGGGAGGTTGATTGGGACAATGGGCAACGGTTAGTTGGCACACCATGGTTGCTGAGCAAGTGCCATAGTGAAATTCGACCTTCACCTTTACAAGAGGGATGGAAGAACCTAAGTTACCTTCTTGCATGTGATGTCTCAATTAGAGTTATGTTATCCGAGGTAGTTGAGTTAACGAATCATGGGGAACACAATCCCAAAGTCGTCCCTCAATTTGATTGTCTCTTTGCATTAGTAGTGTAGTGTTTTTATCTTCTTTTATTTTTAAATTGCAAAAACCCCTCCCCCCCCCCATTCTATAGAAATTAGTTGATTGATGCTTGAAATAATTGTTAGTGAATCAATATGGTCAACCTCGTATTTCCTATGGATTCGACCCTAATCTCCGGTTAGGTTTATACTTGATAGCGACCGCTTTACTGTTGGAGCCTGAACATCAGGTTTCGCTTGACACCCCTCAGCAAAAGGTAGATCTTCCTATGGATCAAATTAATAATTAATGAGTTTGAATATATATAGTAAAAAATAAAAATATTAAGGAGATTTCAGGCTCTCAACAAAGACAATGTTGATAAAAAGTTGCACTGGTTAGTTTTGTTATTTTTTTCACTTGTGAAAGTTATCTATATTTTTAATTTTTCATTATTAATCGACCTTTATGTACGATTTCATTTGTCTAAGTTGATCGACAAAAAATTTAACTATTTGCTTATTTATGGACGTGAACAATACTCTTCAAATTATTTGTAATAATAAGACAATCTAAAGTTTTGTTTTTCTAACTCCGTAGTACAATAGGATGAATCAGTTCGAGATTTTTTCCTTTATATTATTTAAATAAGAACTTATGAATTAAAGTACTATTACTCTCAAAGAATTTGAAAGATTAATCATTTTATTTTCATACTTCTGAAAAATCAAAGTGCCGATTTTTTGAATTGTGTTATTTTGATAATATTTTTTAAAGAATCGTGAAAAAGTTTATTTCAAAAAATATTTAATGAAGTATAGTTTTTCAAATTTACATGTTAACAAAATATGATCATTTTGATCCCAAATAAAACAAATAAAATAATACAAATTATTCATAAGATATATTATATTATATTTAAATTAGAAGTATGTTAAGGGTCATGCATTATTGTTCCATCTACTTAGAATTGTGTAAGCTAAGTATGAAAAAAGATCTTGATAGAGAGAACTATTCTCGAATAAGGTCTATCAAATCTAAATTTGAATTAATTGGACTTCAATGCTGATTTTAAATATCGAATGAATAATTAAAAAAATATATACTCTTATGACATGATTAAGGGTTTTCAAATATTTATAGTGTTTAATTTAATATTATTTACATTACATACACGTGCAACGTATATACACTAAACTAGACTCGATGGAATCATCAAAACTCGAATCCGATGTCTCCTTGACCTGAAATCTGATAAGTCGCAAATAGACTAACTTACGACACTTGATATACTAAAATGCTACCAGAAACTCAAAAATTATTGTTGACACCCAATTTTGTCCGGCCTACAGCCCATTTTAGAGTGTCAATTCATTAAAATAGATGTTTTTATTTATATTCAATTTGATTCAAATATTTGTGTATTTTTAACATTTAGTTTTTCTCCTTTTGACCTTTCATTTTTTCATTATATTCTCACCCTCTATTATTTTTCCCATAAGATGACCCTCTTCTCCCCATTCCCAAAACCCTAGCCGTCATCACTCTCTTCTCTCATTTCCCCTTTCCACCAACCCTTTCCCGTCGCTCTCCGGTCACCGGTGAAATCACTAAGGAGCCGCCCCATCTCTCCTCTCTCACCTTAACGTGCGGATCCCTTTATCCGGAGCCAACAACAACAAAAAATTCGCTCTTCCTCGTCTTTGAGCTATCGCGACAGTCACCCATCGACCCTTTTTTCCATCCAAACCAAACAACCCTCCGTCCAACCACCACAACCGGCCACCGCTCCGGCGAGAATAATGAGCCACATCCCTCTCCCCGTCGTTCTCCTCAGCACTAAACCGCCAGACAGCCACCAATGAACAACCCCCTTCCGCTCTCTCTTATTAATCTGCAAAAGAACAGTAAGGAGCTATTAAAAATGTGAACAATAAGCAAAAGCCACCGATGACCAGAGCTTCGCCATCGAGTCTCGCTAGCGAACACCACACGATTTTCGAGCTCTCACATCAGAAACTCCCCCA